>JAMZAV010001467.1:0-146143 GCA_024449915.1 Sweltsa coloradensis
AGCAGCGCTAGACACCAGATCAATCCCACTCCCGCTCAGCTGATTCCCCTCCCCCACCCCACCCCTCCATCGCCCTCATGGTGTTGCTGTTTCGTTACGACTGACTGCAGCCTGCCACAACTCAGTTACCGATAGTGGCCACAGACAATGACTCAAACATGTTCGGTCTTGCCCACGAATCAAAACGATGGCACCGCGAGAACTTGCTCGAGACAAGGTGAGAGAATATCCCGCAACTACTGTTGCCCCCGTTTCCGTGGTCCGTAATTGCCAAGTGCGTAATAATGCCCCATTGGGGTGGACTAGGAAACGACGTGATGCATGCATGCGCCAAGTAACACGTTTCTATGCACCACTTCCGTGTCAATGTGTCAAGCAAGCTATGTCGTCCGGGGGCACTGCAATTACAGCAATGCTTGCAAAGTTCGATTACACGATATTATTGTGTGTGACCCCATTCTTGTCAATGTGTCACACCTTGATATAGCAACAATGATTAGCCAGGCTAAAAAACATGGGTTTCTTTTCTGTCTAGTGCTCTTTCTTATCAATGCATGCAATACAGTCCATGGGGATGGGGTTGATGTCTTAAAATAGCAACAATGGTTAGCCAGGCTCCAATACATAGGTTTGTATTCCTCTTGTCAATGTGTTATGCAATTCAGTCTATGATCTTGCAAATGTGAAATGCAATTGGTAGTAACAATGGAAAGCCAGGCTCTTTGTGCCCCTCTTGTCAATGTGTCATGCAATCCAGTCCATGATAGTACAGTCCATGATCTTGCTATAGGTGCAATACAGTCCATGAGGTTGGTTGAGGTCTTGCAATAGCAACAGTGGCGTAGGAACTATTTTTTTAGTGGGGGGGGGGGTCACACTAAAGTTGATTACGAGGTGGGGGGGAAAATCGGGGTCTGGGGCTAAGCCCCAGCCGCCGGAGGCTTTTACGCCGTAAGCGAGATTTTTTTTAAAGGTACCGGTACCCTTGTAAGTGACCTAAAACACGTTTTCAGGCGAATTTTAAAAATTTATAAGGGTTACATTTTTAAGCTAATATTGCATTGAAGATTGATTACCTGACTGAAATCGGTCGACAGTCTGCTTGGGAGTGAAAACACTGCACACAAAATATAATGAATATTAGTCTAGTCTCACAAATCACGTCTCTTACTGAATCTTTCCAAAAAATGTTAACAAAAACCTTCCTTTTTGTTTGCAAGCCCGACTGTAGTAAAAATCCTAAAAATCACCCAACAAGCTATAATGTTAGCAAATGACACCCATACCTGGCTTGACCCCCTCACTGGGGGGTTCAAGCCAACAAGTGGGGGGGGGGGAGTCTCCCCCCCATCCGCCCCGTTCCTACGCCCCTGAATAGCAACAATGGTTAGCCAAGTTCAAATACATAGGTTTGTGTCACTTTTTGTTGTCACTACGGTATTTCGGTATGGCGTGCAATACAGTCCGTGAGTTTTAGGTCTTGTAATAGCAACAATGGTTGAAATATGTTGTATCACTCTCTCTTGTCACTACGGTAAGGCTACAGAAGGCCACACTTGCCCTGCATTAGCCTTCCAGCCCTATGGGCAGGTAAAATTCAATAAAATAATAATGTCACTACAGTATGTCGTGCAATACAGTCCGTGAGTTTGAGGTCTTATCATAGCAACAATGGTTAGCCAGGCTGAAATACATAGTTTTGTGTTACTCTTTCTTGTCACTATGTGGTGCAATACAGTCCATGAGGTTGAGGTCTTGCAATAGCAACAATGGTTAGCCAGGCTGAAATACATAAGTTTGTGTCCATCTTTCTTGTTATGTGGTGCAATACAGTCCATGAGGTTGGTCAGTGGCGTGGCGAACTACTAAGAGTGATCGGTGCCTCCAATATTTTAACTATACCCACCCCCTACTTTCGTGGGCAACAAGGGGGTCTGGGGGCGTGCCCCCAGTTTAGCCCCGCAGGGATTTTTTCAATTTTGATGATCCTAGAATGGATTTGGTGCGTTTTAGCAGCAATTAATATGATTTTAGAGATGTTGATAGCCTCACTTTTATGTAATGAAATTTTAATGAAATCGCTGATTTTTTTTCTGTTGAACTCATATAAAACCAACGGTTTATCATTCTTTTTAGTCTTCCACAGTTTAGCCCCGCAGGGAATTTTTTCAATTTTGGTCATCCTAGAATGGATTTGGTGCGTTTTACCAGCAATTAATATGATTTTATAGATGTTGATAGCCTATTTTTATGTAATTAATTTATGAAATAGCTGAAAATATTATGTTTTCTTTTTGAACTCATAAAGCCAACGGTTTTGTTATTCTTTTTTGTCTTCCCCAGATTAGCCCCGCAGGGAAATTTTAATTTTGGTGATCATAGAATGGATTTGGTGCTCTTTACCGGCAATTAAGTGACTGTGCGTGTGTGTGCTAGTGTGTACTATAAAAATCAGCCGAATCGCTGAACAGATTGCGCTTATGTTTTAATTGTTGAACTGTTGAGCCAACGGTGTGTTATTCCTCTTCGCCTCCTCGCAGCGGCATAGCCAGAATTTGGGAAAAAATACACATGGAAGTAATCAATGAAGAATTTAGTACCTACAAGAGGAATCCGGGGGCCTTCCCATTTGAAAAAAAAATGTATGTCCTAGATCGTTAGATAATCTGTGCATTTTGGAAATCAATTTGGTTATTTTGTTCGTTATCTCCGTTTATTGGCAGAGCCATTATTTGGGATTTAGGAAAACTACTGAAACGCATAATAATGAAAACTAGGGGCTCCGTGGGCTTGTTTCCGGGAAAATGATTATTTAAGTTAATTTGGTACAAATCTGTGAGTTTTGAAGGAACACTTTGTTAGCAATATTCGAAGAGAAAAGATACGATTTATTCTTTTACGGACAAACTTGCTGTCTCGATTTCATTGAAATCAATGCTCTTTTATCTAGAAATTGTACTGGAAATAATTCAATTCAAATAGGTCCAAGAACGAAAATGTTCTAGACTTCCTCCATGCCACCAGCTGTTATTTAATTTATAAATTCCTCAAATCAATCTATTCAATCAAATGAAAGCAGTTATAGTATGACGAACGTGTCTATTCATTTAGCATAATTGTTGGATTGCTACCTGTTATAAGTTGAGTTGAGAACTACTGGATGAATATCCATCATGCATGTTGTCTGCACTTTTACTAAAAAATCATTTTCATGACAAACTTTTACAACACAGTCCAGTAAAACTCTAATGTAAGTAAAGAGCTGTAGCCACACAATTCAGTAGGTGTGATTATAGCAATTAAAATAGTCATATAAAGTATATGAAATATTATGATTCATTAAAAAGTAAGGGGTGGGTGGGTCCCTGGGCGACCACCCACCCACCCCTTTTGGTATCGGTGCCTGGGCTCCGATTTGGCATGTTCGCCACGCCACTGAGGTTGGTTGAGGTCTTGCAATAGCAACAATGGTTAGCCAGGCTGAAATACATAAGTTTGTGTCCATCTTTCTTGTTATGTGGTGCAATACAGTCCATGAGGTTGGTTGAGGTCTTGCAATAGCAACAATGGTTAGCCAGGCTCAAATACATAGGTTTGTATAGTTTGATTTATTTCGTGAGAGCTGTCGGCTTCTGGCTCGCTATGCGCGGTTTGCTGCTTCAAGTTGTCATCTATTGCGAGATTAAAGTGGACAGTGACGGAAAGAAACCTTACAGGGAGGTTCAAAGAATATTCAGTAGGTAGCCTATATTTAATGAAAATCAATAATCTGGTCCAACTTAAAAATACTGATATTTACAAGTGAGAGTCGCTCAAGTTACAGAAAAGGTAGGCCTATATTTTGTACATCCTTCAAACACAGGCACTACTACCCCATCACTAACCACTCTCAAAGAACGAGACAAATCACACGTTTTCAAATGATAATTATTCCCTGAGTTAAGTCCACACTTCTCCAGACACAAGTAATCTACCTAGGGCCCTCAATTTTTATCAGTACCATTCCTGTGCAAACAAAAATGGTCAACACAAAACACCAATTTAAAAAACTGATCGAACAACGGCTTTTAACTTCCACTGGGGAGTGTCTATAGAGAAACTCTTGTAAACCTACACACGACACACCATACACATTATAGGCCTACACATTAAATAACTAAGTAAATCTCAAATTTATATCATAATAACCAATAACTAAATATAGGAAATTGTATACACGTAATACGACTACAGGACCTAACATTGACTATATGACCACTAAATGACACCATACTTACAAGATAACAAACTTAATACAAAAAAGGCTCGTTGTAGTTAGCTAAGAGAAAAACTCAAAACAATAATAATAATAATGTAACAACATGATATTATAATATCTAAATAAATATTAATAATAAATACATATCTTAAACCATTGTTACTTAAATAATAAATTATATTTCATACTTAGTGTAATGTTACAAGTTGGATACTGGTACCCATATTCATTTATCAGAATAGAGTAGAATATTATCATAGGTGTGTACAGAGATTTTCCAATGGGGGGAAGGGGGCACAGGACAGTGGCGGATCTAGAACATAATCATGGGAGGGGGGGGGGGGGGGGGAGATTCGCACCTGCATGTATAGCCGTGGGAAAGTGATTAAGCACAGGAGGTTTGGGAGAAGAAAAAACAACACAAATATAGCGGCGCAGGCGAATTTTTTTGAAAATCAGGTTTTTAGATTGCATTTGGTTGGTTTTGGTTGCAAAGTGCTGGGCTGAATGCAATACCAAAACATAGCTTGTGTGCGTCAATTTGATTTGTCATCATGTTGAGCTTACAATTCACAGCATATGGCTACATATTAACGTTTGACATTTCAGGTGTTAGCACGATAAAATAATAAACTATTTTGATGGAATAATATGGAAATAATTTAATTTTTGAGAATCATATGGGGAAGGGCCATTCGCCCCACTTCCCCCCCTGTATCCGCCACTACCACAGGATCGCCATACCGATGGGAGAATGGCGGTGGCGGAGGAGGAACGGGGTCTGGCCGTCTGGGGCATACCCCCAGCCGCCCGAGTAGAACATTTTTTTGGGGTTAACCTTTTGGGGGAGGGCTTAAAACGTATTTGAGAGTAATATCTTAGGCATTTTTGTTATAAAACTTATGTACTATTTAAAAGTTTTGGAATTTACGCAGTAGGGCTACCTAGATATATTTCTAATTTTTAAAATTTTGTATCAATTATTTTTAGTGAATTTTCTAGGCCTAGAACACTAAGTTTAATGGGGGTAGGGGCAGGCCCCCCTGGCCCCCCCTGTGCATGCCTATGAATATTATTAGATTAGTTCCATATGGTACATTCTATTAGGCGGGCCTATACTTACTTAAATTGTTTCATATCATTCTAATTTTTTTTATAGTCTTAAGACTCGATACAAGATATCTCTACCCACGTTCAATCTACAGTTGTACTTCTGTGGGGAGCGGTATCTGCATAACTGTTCACGTGTCTTTTTTTCTTGTTAATATGTCATGCAATGCAATACAGTCCACAAGGTCTTGCAATTGTAATAATGCTTAGCCACATTCGAATAAATCGACTTATGGCTATTCCACCGCGTTTTTCTATTTTCCAAAATATGCTACTAAGTTAAATATAGTGAATGGCTTTGAAACATGGCTATTTTAGAAAATCAAAAATATTTTTTCCAAATTTTTCTGATCCGGTACACGGCCAATATAGCCACCTCAAAATATTTCAAACTTCAATTCGCCAGGGCACACCATTCAACGTACGGTGTTGTGCTTTTGTGACATTATTTTTAAATGTTTTTCTATGGACTGACTGAGAGAAAACAGATTTATTTTAACAATTGTCTTTCCAGCGAATTTTTTCGTTTGGCGGTATTTTTTACCGATTTGTAATGTAGAGCAGTTGCTGGAGTTTCTTGGGGAGCCAAAATTGAACCGCTTAGACTGACCTACAAGAGCTACGTCCTGCCAGCCATAGGATACGGCCTAGAATTGTTTCCCACAGCACCTGATCAACAAATGAGGTTGATTAACGTAGTCTAAAACCAAGTCCTGCGCATCATCACTAGAGGAGTCAAAACTACCTACCATAATTGACTCAATGGATTGGTATTGCCAGATTGAGCCCCTGAAGCTGAGAATGGAAATGCGAGCCATTCAGTTTCATGAAAAATTGGCGTGCCTCGACCCTGATTTCTGGCTGAATCCAACCGCCTCTAAGAAAAAGGCCCATGCAAACTTTGCCGAGACTGCCATCAAACTAACAGAGTCAGTTTGTCCGGATTTTCTGGAAGTTACACGACTACCCTTTAAAGCCCCACCTCCAGCCAGTTTGCCGGAGACATCAAATCATCTTACACCTAATTTAAAAATTGATGGAATTGAAAAAAAAGATCTGGACCTAAAAGAGCTGAAAATTCTGTCGATGGCACACTTGAAAAAGCACTTCCCTCTCAAGGAATGGGTGCACGTCTTCACAGATGGCTCCGAAGATAAAACCACCAATCGCTCCAGTTACGGCATATACTGCCTCATTTTTGAGGAGGCCACCCCTCTTGGCTTATGGACAACACACTTTGATGCTGAAGTCGCAGCACTCGCCAGGGCAGCCCAGAAAATTGCAGAAATGCCAACCTTTCCTCTCAACAAACATAAATTTGTCATCCTCTGCAACAGCATCTCAGCCATACAGTTCGTCACAAAAGCAGCTAATACCGCCCTGATGTACTGTTCTTCAAACTCTTATCACTAGCCTCCATCAACAAGACAGAACGCTTCAAGTTCAGTGGATCCCCACAGCCACTGTCGAATTCTGGGGAGTGAAAAAGCTGACATTTTAGCCAAGAGCGGCACCAAAATCGATCCCCCACCAGCCCTCTCTATGACATTTCACCATGTAAAAAGAAAAATTGGCTTGATCATGGAAAAGGTCTTAAAAAACCGCACAGAAAAGGCTGTAATAATAAAATCTTGGTGGGTATGAGATTAAAAAAAGGGACAGACAAAAACTGGTCTCGTGAAACTGCCACAGCCCAGTTCCGGCTTGCAACTGGCCATGTCGTTCTGCAACACCATCTGAACAGATTCAACATCACCACCGAATCGGCCATTTGTAAATTATGTAGTTTCGAATCCCAAGACAGAGCACACCTTTTGCCGCACTTCAGAATGACATTGACTCCCTGCTCAATGATATGAACAGGTCAGAGAAAGAAGCCGTTTTATACTGGATGGCGAGAAAGAAGAAGTGGCTGAAGAAGCCCATTTGCACAGGTAAAAATAAAAAAATAAAAAAATAAAAATAAATACAGTGCAGTTGCAGCAATGCTTAGCTACACTGGAATAAATACATCAGCTCGTGTCTTTCTTTCTTGTTAATATGCCATACTTTATTTATTTATTCATGCAAACTGTCCATGAGGTCTTGCAATTGCAACAAATCACAGCAGTGCTTAGTCAGACTCAAATAACTAGTTTTGTGTTCCTCTTTCTTGCCAATGTGTCATACGGTTTTGCAATTTATTGAGTCGAGCGTAGCGAGCGTCTCCACTTGACTCTTATGGCTCGAATGTCTGTTTTTTTTTTTTTTTTTTTTTTCTGTTACTGCTTCGATACAGGTCGCACCGTTTTCATGATCGCCTGAAATTTTTTACACATGTAATACCACCTAGTGCGGGTTGCTGTATAGTTTTTTGAACAAAATCCGATCGTTGGTAATATAAATAATAAATAAATAAAAAAATAAAAATAAAAATTCCGATCGTTATGAAATTTTGCGGGTCAATAGTTAACATTCTCTCCTATTTTCCAAATTTTCAGCTAAATCGGTCAAGACCTTAAAGACTTATTGGTAATCATAATTCGAAAAATGATTGTAAAAATTAAGGAGGCAGTGAAGATACAAAGATACACTTTAGAAGGCTTGACGTAATTGTACAATGCAAAGATTTGGAAAGTATAAAGTGTAGGCCTACAATGTCAATATCCAGTTAGCGTACACTGTGTGGTGGCCTTATGGGAATGTCGTACTCTGGGTCATGTTGCACGTACCGTGCTCGCTCAACAACGCGTCCAACTGAGCGTTTTCCTAGTACAATGGTTAGCTAAGTGCTATGAAATAGGTTTATGTATGTTGTTTTCGTTCATGGTGTCATTGTGGCCTTACAATTGCAACAATTTTGAGCCAAGTTCAAACAATTAGGTTTGTGTCCATAGCCTTATACACATTTCATAGTGAAAGGACATGCTTTGCCATGCAAATGCTTTTGCCAGTTGCATTGATGGATGAGTGTTTTGGGTTTATTTAACTTTCTTTTTCTATTCTTTTCATAGATTTTGTCATTGTTGGTATATTTCATGTTATTGATGAGAGCAGCAAAGCTCTGCAAAAAATAGCTCAAATGTTATTTTTGGGTCTGTTTGTCTTTGATCTACTGAACAAACTACTACTCCAGTCATGCTGATATTTTTAGGGGGGACCTTCGTAAATCGTAATCTCGAAACTTAGACCTGCCACATTTTTTTCAATCTCATTAAGATGGCTGATTTTTATTTTCGTAACAATTGGCCTTTTCTGACATAGGTCTGACTGAGCTTGTCTTAACGAAATTGTCTTCCTTCTTATTCTTTTACGATATAGCTCATTTCTTTTATCTTAATCTCAAACTTAATATATTTTAACCTCGTTAGTATTTAAGTCTTACTTCTTCTCTTTTTAGTATCATAGGGAAATCAAAACTTTATGTTTAGATATAGAGAAGAAGAAATATTTCTCATGAATATCGTACTTGGGGCCGGTTCCACCAACTTTGAAGCTCCATATATATTTAGCTACGGTATCTGCCAGATGTAGATGAGTATTCTACCAACTTAAATCTGGACTTCAAATCCCTCCAGATAAACTTAGCTCTACTTTTTTCCTAGTAAAAATTTATTCGGGACTTTATCCATTTCGTCCCATCTGATTGTTTACTTTCCAAAATGTGACTATGACCTATACTCTTCTGCAATAATCAACAACAAAAGCTTATTGCTCTTGGAGAAATTTGTACCGTGCGTACATTTTTTTTTAACTGACCATCAAGAATACTATAATTGCAATAGGCCTACACTTTATTTGTATTGTGACAGTTCCTGGCAGTTTACAGGTTATGTTTTGAGAAATAAGTTAGCAACGCCTCATTGAAATTGTGATTTAGAAGTTGATTTATCCAACAATTAATGGTAGGCTTGCAGCTTGCTTACAAAATAACTTCCAGTTAGCTAACGTACACTTAAAAACATGGTTACCCACTCCGTTACTTTTAATAGACCAAAATATCAATGTTGGGATTTATCCTGTGAAATATACAGTCTTTGGAAGTAACTTCTTTACCTTGTATCAGTTTTTTACACCATTTAGGAAACGTTGTCTTCTAAATCGTAAATCAGTTAGTTGCACCAATTCGTGAACGTTTAGATCACAGTTTCTTACACCATTTTGTGAATATACTTTTCTACAACGTACATAAGTTTCTTTCACCATTTCGTGATCGTGATCATACTCTACAGCTACAATATGCAATATGTACCACTGTTGGCTCCACCTTGGGGATCGTTGATTACGTACGTTCTACATAGCACATACTTCGCATTTGGTCATTTTCATTGAGCTGGATGGATTATTGTTCCCTTCTCCTGCGGATCTGCCTGTTACTGTGTTTAAGTGTTGATAGTTCCTTAACATTTGTTATCGCAAGCTCTTGTCCGGGCCATTGTTCATTGTTATTGCCTGTTGCTTGGAAGTCATGTGTATATGTGTGTGTGTGTGTGTGTGTGTAGGGTTACCATATGTACGGAAGGTGAATGTAGGACAAAGTTAGGATGGAGGTCTGCCAACTGGACGGGGTCTGGGGCGAAGCCCCAGCCGGTGGAGGCGAATTTTTTTTGGACCTTACATTGTTTGAGGAAGGGCTTAAAACGCATTTCAGAGTTATTGTTTGATCAAAGCAGCCGATCTGTTTATTCGAAATACTGCACAATTTATATTATTTATTTATTTACATTTTTTAAACATTTTTTTTCAAAATTTATTCCACATACAAGTTTTAAGGGCGTTAGTTATTTGCCAAAGATTACACTTAATCTTTGCTGCTATTAGCAGTGGAAGAGGCAGTTTCATACTTTTCTGATGAACCTATTTGTCTCAATAACACTGGCATGCTTATTAAGTATTCATAAAATTGCCTGCAATTGTAATCTTTTAAGTTGTGCTGCACGACTAAATATAAAAAGTAAATTTACGTTTTTCGAAGTTTTTTTTCAATGATTTCGTTTTTTCCGGAATACCGGACATTTCACTGCTTTTGCAAAATTCCTGGAGGACATATTTTCAAGTCGAAAAAAGAGGACATGTCCGGGATCCCGGACGTCTGGTAACCCTATGTGTGTGTGTGTGTGTGTCTATTTACATTCGACAACGAACTGAAGTGGATGTTAATGTGAAATCAGTAGGTCTACAAATCAAATAATAACATGTCTAAGAAGCGATATTTTTAATCTGTATGTTTGCCTGAGAGGCACACCCACTCACTGGCCAATGTAATTTCTTGACTATGACTCACGCATTATACAATGCTCATTGCTCACTCTCTGCGGTTTGAATAGCCATTATAACCGATAAGGAAAGGTAGCGACAGTAAACAATGTATCACACCTGTACAATCATGTACATGACATGCAACAATATATAAGATTTCCGATTATGCTAGGTGTATTACAAATGCGAGCAAATGTGCTGTTGCAAAAAAAGGTTGCTGGAAATTTGTTTCCTCTTTTTTATTTTTGAATCTTTATCAGCACGTCAAGAAAAGAAAAGAAAAGAAAATCCAACAAGTAAACAAATATTGAAAGGAGTGTGAATTTCCAAAACAAGTGAACCAACACTGGCAGGAAATTGATAGGAAAATGAGCTCATCTTACATTAAGAGTATTCGTCACACCTCACACATTCAACACAACTCGAGCACTTGGCAGTGTTATTTAGATTTCCTCAGTTCACATAACAATTATGAAAAATGTGTTAATGTTGTAACATAGTTCAATCCACATTGAAGGTTGTTGATCATTTTAACAGTCTAACATGTAAACTAAAACAGAAAAACGTCTTCCGGAACAGAAAAACACGGAAAAATCATTTTAGAGGTTCCGAAGTATGTTTTTATGTTTTAGTTTACATGATAGACCGTTAATGATTATCAACAACCTTCAACGTGGATTGAACTATGTTACAACATTAACACATTTTTCATAATTGTTATGTGAACTGAGGAAACCTAAATAACGCGCGCCAAGCGCTCGAGTTCCGTCCGATATGTGATAAATACTCTTAAATTCAGACTAATCATTGATGAAATACTATATAAGGATATGGTTCACAATAGTACAATGTGATAAGAAGTTTTTGACAGCATCATGCAAAATGCTCCTGTATACTATCTACTTATATTAACAGTGCAGTAACTAGGCTAATAGTCTGGAGAGAACAAAGTGCTCTACAGGCAGCTGAGATGAAGTTCATATGCAGTGTGGCAGATGTGATTAAGTTGCACAAGACAAGTAGTGTGATAAGAAAGATAGTTGGAGTTGAAAGACTAAAGTTCAAGATGGGGAATGATCTACTGCAATGGTACCGGTATGGACACGAGAAGAATGGAATCCCAAAACAAGCATTTAAGCTAAAGAATGAGATGAGAAGAGTGGAAATACCTCAGACAGATGGCAAGACCAAGTACAGGTAGATACAGGAGATAGGAGATGATTGGTGGTTGAAGAGAGAGAAAGATTGTGGGAGGACAGTAAAAAGTGGAGAGACGTGGTGGTGTGACAAGATAATGTAGAAGGAGAAGATGAAGTGCCGAGCTTGGCAGGCCTCTGATGATTCTGTGATGCCCAAGTTCAATGGTGGTAACACCCCTTTACCCTACTAAATTATGTTGGAACAAAGTGTAGTAATATTATATATCCAGTGGAGGCAATTTTGTAATTTCTATATTTCTGCCATCTTAACAGCATCAAAGTCGCCTACTATAAAATCAATGTTCAGTGTTCAATCAAATCAATGTCAATGAGAGATCCATGTATTCTCACGCTCGTAAGTACTCTCATTAAACGAGGGAGCGAAGCGACTGAGTGCCTCCATTCAACTCAAATGGCGCGGTGGGTCTGTGTGTGTACATCGAAAATCAGCCGAATCGCTGAATAGATTGCGCTGAAATTTTAAACAGACAACCGGTAAGAGTTTACTGAGAACTGCTAACAAAATCAGCTAGATCCATTGCGATCTAAACCTACAAGAAATAATAAATTGAAAAATAGGCTGCCAATGTGTAGGAATTGGAAGGACAATGGTTTTGTTTTTGAAAAAATACTTTTTGTTTATATTTTTTCAGTCTGTGAAAATAACAAGCAGTGACCAAGTGTAGCATAATAATATGGTATTGTTACTGTTATCTTATTGCACACTGTTTTTGTAATATTGTTATTTCTAAACTAGTTTAATTTGGCTCGAGTGTTTATAATTTTGTATTTATGTAGGCCTGATCTAGCCTACCCTACTTATTTATATTGTTTTCTGTAACTGAACAAACAAACAAATTAATTAAATATGAAATAATTTAAGGAAACAAATTTTTGATAAAATACTATCCTAAAAATAAATTTTAATAGAATTGGATAAAATTCATATTTAATACAAAATCAAACAAAACTTTTTTTTATTGAGAAACGTGCAAAAAATAAAAAGGCTTTAGTTTTTAAAAGGCAAACAAGTAAAAGTTTAAAACAAAAATGTTAGAAAAGAAAACATGAAAAAGAGATTGATTTATTTATAAGTTAGGGCAGTTTGTAACTTGTGTTCATCTTGAGTGTATGAGATGTATGTTAAATACGGATTGTTCTGATCTGTATGCACGGTGGCTTCAGATATTGAATGAAAGACATGGAATGAATTTGATTGGGCCTATAGTTTTAGTTTAGTCTTGTGCTTAAAGGCTCCTCTTCAAATGCAGAAAGTCCAGGGTTCAATTCCCGCTATAAGCAGAAGTTTTTAACTTCTGATGTGGACTTAAGTCTATCGGTTCTTGGCTTAGGAATTTGTAAACGGTGACTTATAGCTTAGCCGTTTTATAGCAACGAGGTACATAATAAATTCTAAAGTGGTTCCGAATTGTCTTTTTTATTCTGGCGCTGTCCGCGGGTGGAATCATGTCCATCTTGATTGATGTCTGTTTCCTACTTAAATATGCAGGTCTCTAGTTGGTCATTGTTTGCTCGTCGATAGTGCCGGCGCCTACAGGGTTGGCTTGGTCTGCTTTAAATATAACGTCCCCTACTGAAAATCTGTTCTGTGACAAGTGGGTAGACTCTAAATATGAATTATTTTATTTTATTTTATTTTATTTTATAAATTCAAATAAAGATTGTTAATTATTGTCTATCTACAGATTATTTAAATAATTGGACTTAACACTGCACTTTTACAATATTGTAGTGAAATATTTACATAAAATATTGTAAAAATAAGTGTATTTTGGACAGCACATTACTTTTATAATATTTTATTGTTAAAAATAAAATATAATAAAATAACTGTGTAATGTCCAGAAACACTTATTGGATGAGCGAAGCGAAGACTTCAATTTCACTGACCCCCAAAAAATTTAGCTCGGTTGTTTTTTTTTTTTTTTTTTTTTCCTGTCTGTTTGTTAACTCTCTACCAGGCAAACGGCATATCCGATCTTAATGAAAATTGGAGGGGACCTTCGAAATCTCTGAACTTAGAGGTGTATTGTTTTTGAACAATCGAAGAAATATTTCTCATGAATATCGTACTTTTACGATTTTTTTCGGTTTTTAGTGCGATATTTTCGTGACATTTGGGCCAATTCTGACCAAACGGGTGGGGCTACAACGTTCATATTATACATGGACATTAAGGTTATGGTGATGTAGTACCTTTTGAAAGAAAAAGTTGAGAAAGTTAGCCAGAATCCATGGAAATAAAGCTTTTAATATAAGTTTTTTGATTTTTTGTGCGATATTTTCGTGCCATTTGGGCCAATTCGGACCAAACGGGTGGGGCTACAACGTTCATATTATACATGAACATTAAGGTTATGGTGATGTAGTACCTTTAGAAAGAAAAAGTTAGCCAGAATCCATAGAAATAAAGCTTTTAATATAAGTTTTTTATGGTAAATAATAACAATTGAAGTAACAATAGAAACTTGACAACAATCACCTACAATGCGTAGGCAGCAAAACAAAGCACTTGCAAAAGGAAAGATATCCCACGCAAACTAAAAACTTAAAAAAAGCTCATCCATCAACGCGATTAAAAAAAGCGTTTGCGAAGCTTCCTAGTTAAAATAATTAATCCTTCTTCTTTCATAGTTTCTTTTATATTATCTACAGATTGTTATCACTTGCTATTATCTTGAGTGTAAAAGACAGCTGTGTTAAATACGGATGGTTTTGGCCTTGTTGCAGGGTGGCTAAAGACATTGAAGAGAAGAGAAGTCACTATGAGCCGTCTTTGGGCACGTCAGTTGACGACGCGGAACGTGCGTTCCAAGTGGATGAACTGGACTTTGTGCCACACTTCCAACGAGTGTCAGTCAGTGGGGAAGATACCTCAGGGGTGAGCTACATGCTTGCGTTCTGCGGAAACCCCGCTTTGACTAATCACAAGCATAGTTTAGTGGCACTATTCCACTTTTATGGGCATAATGGAGAACCTGATGTACAGAGTATGGGATTTTACATACATTGAGTGTCATCTTCTTGATTGGAGTTATCTTATTTATAACTTATGCCTTTTAGTATATGCACAACTGTAAAAGAATTTTAAAATTAAATTTCAACTAGTTCTGTGCTCAGGGTTACTCAATGAGTTAATAATTTGATTTAAGAGTCCTAGCGCCAATGGCCGGTTGTCTACCAAGCCGTACCGCCGAACATACACTAGTGGAGTACGATAATACATTGTTGTCCTGACGAATGATGTATGCACAGATGGCGCTTTGTGATCGAAGCGTCATGCAAGGATGAGAATGTACTTCCCAACTACCGGTAGCGTATGTTTGGCAGTACGACGCGGTTGACAGCCTGCCATTGGCTCTGGGCTCTGACCACACTAAAAGCTCATTGGTATAATAAATATGTTGTAAGTAATTTCTCCTCAAGTGGTTTAATTAACAGTAGCTCTTACACACTTAGCTAGTTTGTCAATTGCAGTAAAATCAATAATTCATTCGGTCATTCCTTTTCTGGATAAATACCTGCCACATAGTCATGCACACCGCTTGCACCCATAATACTATAGAACCCAAAGAAACACCACTTTAACAGTTTTGCTGAGTCTCTTAAAAATGTTATGAATTCCTTTTCCTTTCATTATTCATTCTAGGCTATATTCATCCTTGTAGTGGCATGCTGCCATGCATTTGTAAGTAGATATTGATAAATGTGACAACAGGTTACCTTTCATATTATTATATAAGTTTACGTTTTTGCACACAAATAGGCCTACTAAGTATGTACGATTTAATTAAAGCTTTGTAGTAACTGAATTCACATACCAGTATCAGTAGTTGTGTTTAACTTTAAACTTACAATCATTGCAAACTTTTTTTATTTTAAATGTATCACACGTGCCCATTATTATATGTGCTAATACAATTTGTATATTGTATTGTTTTTGTGTGTATGTTCTTAAGAAAATCATATAAATAAATTGGGTATGGTACTTGTTTATTATAGGGAGGGACCCCCCAAAAAGGAAAGTAGGTTAGTGGGGTTGGGGGGGGGGGATGCGAAGCGCCGTGGGGGGGAGCATGAAGTGCGTTGCCGTGGTCAGCTAGGCTAGGTGCTTCGTGCCTCCCCTCCAACCCCACTAACCTACTTTTCACTTTTCGGGGGGTCCCGTTAATGAACAAGTACCACAAATGGTTATACCAATGTATGTAACATTGGCTTAATAATTTTATTGAGTTATTGTTGGAAGGAGCAAATTTCTCTAACATTTAATATTTCATTACTGATAATATTGCTAGGCCTAACTACAATATTTGATGAAATAATCGAAGACCAATTCTCTAAAGGATGTCACTTTATTGTTTCTAAAGAATAATTTTCTTGATAGCATACTGAATTAAAATGCACTTAGGTAAAGCTTTTTGTTTGATTAAAAAAAAAAACAGATACAGCTTTAAGTAATTGATAAGTTGGATTGAACATTTTCTGGAAATAATCATACTAATGGACTAGACCTACCTACTAAACCAAATTAAACTAGGTTCTCTTTTAATAACAGTTTATACTTTTGACTGGGGGTTTGGTTGATGTAGAGCATTGAGCTTAATTGAAACTTGAGTTATGTATTTCCTTTGTAATATCATTAAACGTCAACTTTAAATGTTTTAATTTAATGTGCACCCTAGGGAACCTGAATTAAGGTACAATGGGAATACAACTGACCTAGAACATGACTACTAATAAATACGTCAATAGTTATTTTCTTCAAGGTATTAGCATTGCCATGTCAAATCCATTGTATGGTTTCTTACAATGACACAAGCTCAAGCTAAACTGGATACCAACAAAAACAGCTCTGGATGTGTGCCACATCCACATCACATCTTATGGATAGGTTTTATCTTGTTGTCAATGGTCATGGATTAGTTCAGGATCAGACTCGTACATTATGTTGCCCGAGTACCTACTAGAGTCCATCGAGGAAAACCCCCTAGCTTATTAATTCTTTTAACACCAACTCCTGACTTCAGAGTTAATGTTGAGTGAAGTAATCTTGTTCATGTGAATAACATGCACACAGAATTTGCATCTATCTATAGAGTATGAGATATGGAGAGATATGGAAGTGTGGTTCAAAGTAACTTTAAACTAGCTGTAGATATTATCATCAACAGATGAAACTTGAGCTTTCTCATCCAGCACTTATTGTTGTGGTATTACTGGTACTGTTATTGTGTCTGTTCTTTCCTACCCAGTAATATCTTCAAATCAATCACATATATCTTCTAGCCAATTGGCTTTCCAGGTACTAGGTACCGGTACCGTAAACTTTCTTCTTCAATGCTAGGGATGTGAAAATGAAACATTTAAAATTTAAATGCATGTGGCTACTGAAATGTTGAATGACTTTCTTGGAAAATCATAAGAAAAAATAATTAATCTATTATTACTTTTATTTTTATGTTTTTTTTTTTTTATGGGGATAAAAACATCATCTAAATTGGCAATTGGCTTTCCAGGTACTAGGTACCATTTTCTTCTTCAATGCTAGGGATGTGAAAATAAATCATTTAAATCTTAATGCATGTTTAAACTACGTTTAAATCCATTTATATCACTATTTACTTGTTTAAGCAATTTAACGCAATATGTGTACGATTGAAGTCAAACTTGTCCACGTTCAGGTACCACTTGAAGATCTTGAAGAGGCGTCTCGTCTTCTAGTTCATGCCTTGCATGTACGAGAACGCTATATGGCTGTGTCACACCAGAACTATCCCACAATCACGTCTCGTTTCTTGCGCTCACTCAACTCTGGGAATCCTTCTCTTTTGGATGACATTAAACATGAGGACCGAAAAACAATTGAAGGTAAATATTAGTACCAGGAGTCAGGACGTTACATAACATAGCAGATGCCTACTATCCATTAGGCTAATTACTACTGGTAGTTGTATTTCTATTTTGTTTTATGTTTTTTTAATTTATCCATTTTGAAAATGCCCATCTACAGCCTACATAATATTATAGATTGTATACTCATAGGAAGGCCCAGGAGCATTAAATACCAGGTAGGGCTGGTGGGGCTATAATGGGAATCAAACATAATAATAATATAATTTGACCCAAATAAACATGTGTTTTTTTAAAGAAATAAACTGCAGATTTGGTAAGAGCTATCAAAATTACATAAGCCAGTGTTGAAAATTATCTTATTTATTTCCCCTAGTCTAGTTAATTACATATTATGTTAAATCGTAAATCGATCATCTACATTTTAAATATATTATAATAGGGAACCTAAGTGGGCGTTGTCTGGTTCTCTCCGGTCAGCGTGGTATAGGTGATTAACCCGTGCTAAATGTTTCTTAACCCATCTGCACCCATAAGCGTACCAGTACGCATATTTAATACCCAACACTATAGCCATAAGCGTACTGGTACGCAATTGCGCGCGCCTGCATTCAAATAAGCAAAGGCGGCAAACTACTGGTCGGAAAGTCGATCGAACAGCTTTTTCTTGAATGTCTAGCATGTGGCTCTACCTAGCGTCACTTTTATGAACTTGGTTCATTTGTTTTCGATTTATCATCGACTCTTTTATTGAGCGGAATTTTGGCGAACTTCTGAGTAAACATGGCGTGTTCTGACAGGCGTGATTTTGGTTTGCGTAAGAAAAACGACAATATTTCTCAGATTTTGGATGTTTTAGGCTCGGATTTTTGTGACAGTGATAGTGAACGTGTAAACAATGACTCGTGTTTGCTTAGGCGTAGGCCTGTAACAGTTATAAGTGATAGTGACAGTGATGATGCAGATGTAAATATTGACGACAGTAGTAAAGAGGATGTAAATATTGATGATGGATCGGTGATGGAAGTGGATGAAGATAGTGATGAAGACCCACCAAATGTAAATGTGCGTAGGGCTAGGCCTAGGGTGGATGTTTTGGGAGGGGGTGGTGATCGTTAAGTTTTGACACTTTTAGTGGAACTCTTTAACTAAGTGGAGCGCGCCTGAAAAGTGCGTGGTTTCGGGGGTCGCGCGCCGTATTGACCGTGCGGTTGCGGATGGGTTAAGCGATAGCGCGAGAACCCGACCACGGACCGGAATTATATTCATACTGTAAGAAACTATAATCTTTCCTCTTTGCGTGGATATTCATAACTTTGCTCTATCACAAATATTAATGACATTTGTTTTGAGTTGAAGTGAACTCTACATTTACACTGTTGCCAAACCTTCCAAACTGCTCATGAAAAAGCACGTAAAAACATTTTGTCCGTGGCATCAGCATAACATTTGGTATCCGATTTGCTTTGTGGCTACAGTGAGGTCACTGGGTTGTACTAGATTATACATTACTAATAAAATATATTTTAATGTGCCAACAAAATCTTGAATGCGAAGTACATTTAGCAACCATGGACAGGCGCGTGGTATGCGAGGATGCCACAGCTGCACACAACGTGGCTGCGTCTCGCTTAGGTTGCCGCTCAGTCAGAGTACATTTGCGACAGCGCGCAAACATGGGTCCATTTAACTCATAATAGTTTGAATTTAGGAAGCGTCATCGAGCAAAGTAGAATGCCATCATCTTCTTCACAAAATTATGCATCGTGTGATGTTATTGGTTTAGATTTCTTTTGCGCGAGTCAAAAGATACGGCGAGTTACATTTTCGTACCATGCTAATTCTTATGGGCGCTGAGACCAGAGAGAACCAATTTCCTTCCCGCCTTCAAAACTTAGGTTCCCTATTGGGGAGCAGATTTATATTCCCTAAACAATACTGAAATATGCACATTTATTCACCAAACAAATTGTGAATATTAATAAATAGGTATTAAATAACCACATTTTTTTTTTTTATTATTTCTTGACATTTTGCAGACCCCAAATTGACTTTATTACTGTAAAAATTGTGTGTTCTTTGTTGCGTAGAGTTAATAAAAAAGTACAGCAAATGATTCACTACCCTTACTATAACTAGCATGGCAAAACACTATTTCACACTATCTTGAACAAAGTATGTTGTCTGTATCTCTACTAAATGACAAAAGTGCAATTTATTCCATGCATTCTCTAAATGCACAAAATATGCCTAAATTCTTGTCTCCAAATATTCTGTAACATACCAAATATAGATAAATATTCCCCTACAAGTTTGCGTTTTTCATGGTATCACAAGGTCATCAAACACATGTATACATCAACACATCAAAACATACAAATACATAAAAATCTGGTCTCCACTATAATAATAATGTTAGTAAGTATGTTTTGTGTCTCGATAGCTCAATTGGTAGAGCTATAGCACGTTAAGCCAGAGGTTCTGGGTTCGATCCCCAGTCTGGGCATACTTTTATGACAATTGCTATCATTCAATAATGTTATTAATGTTATCCATGGTTTCGGTAGATAATTGCTTTGCTATTTTGATATGAAACGGTAACCTCAGGGGGGAAAATTGCAGCTAGTAAACAATAGCATTCAAGCGTTGTAGTCATATTAATAGTTACTGGTATTGTGGACAGTCATCAACACCAAAGCAAAGTGTCTGCTTCAAACATTGACTCTTGTCTACTTTACAGACCATCCCGTTCATGCACCAGCTTCGAAGGGAGATCCATGGGATTGCGAGTTCCCCGAAGACAAGGGATACAAGTTCAAAGCCTGCGCTGGAGTCTTCCATGTGTATAAGGACCAAGCTTCTCTCGATAAGAATGAACACTTGAATTACATGTATCCCAATCTGCCTACGTTTGTCACCGATATGAACCAGCTGTGCGCTATGATTGCCGATGGACCACTGTGAGTGTAACGCATTGTAATGTTCAACCTTGTTTTACTCTTGCAGTAACTGTAATGTTATGTTCTTGGATGATCTTCTGAACACTTGATGGTCATCTAATGAGCAGATGACCTAGCTGGATGAATACCTAAATGATAGCTGAAATTAAATTAGCACATTACACCGCAGTGTTAAGTTGTTTTGTTATACTTGCTCCAATGAGAGAATGCAGATGCTTGTAGTGGTAGGA
This sequence comes from Sweltsa coloradensis, assembly GCA_024449915.1. Lineage (NCBI taxonomy): Eukaryota > Metazoa > Arthropoda > Insecta > Plecoptera > Chloroperlidae > Sweltsa > Sweltsa coloradensis. The sequence goes on from JAMZAV010001467.1 coordinate 20,867, forward strand.
ATAAAATGAATGCGCGGTAAATGAAATGTTGTCTTTGTGTATGAAAGAGAAAAATATTTTACCAACGCAAGCAAAAACTATCTGTGCTAGATCACAGAGTTCCTCCGTGTGCTATGATACACGCTGAGCTAGCGTAAATAGAGTTGACAAAGTTGTTATGTTGGGAAAACAATTTCGAGCCATCTGCATTCTTTCGTTATGACTAGGGCTGTGCGAGACTCGAAATTTCGAGACGAGCTCGAGCAGGGATGTCTGCTCGACGCTCGCTCGAACTGTTCCTAGACGATCTCGGAAATTCGAGTCTCGAAAATTTCGAGTCTCGGGAATTTCGAGTTTCGAGGTCGGACTCGAGATACCAACTTTCGAGGAAACTGTTATTATTTGTGATTTTAGAAGAAGAAGAAAAGACACCGAATCAATTTCATCAATAGCAATCACTCAATCAGCATTGAATAGTGAGGTGCCTAGGCCTACGCGCGCCTAGGGCCTAGGCCTACTTCGCCGCCAACTTCGGTAATTTCACAATTTGTAGGCCTAATTTTGATCGCGGTTTTATTTACTATGCACAGCAAGTACTACAATAAATCCTGTAATCGGCGCATAATAGAAATGCACAATTCACTACGATCGAGTTGTGAGACCCATTGTTTTATTACGCAACGACGAATAGGCCTAGGCCTAGGCTACGATGAGCGATGCCACTAAAGATTCCGTATCTGCCATCGAGCTTAGCTCGATGGTATCTGCACACCGTGCCGTGATTCTGTCGTGGTTTATTTCACTTCCGATAGAGAGCATGAGAACGATTGAGAACCTTGCATTCAACCTTTTAACCGACGGATCGCAGCACTGTCGCTCAGCTCAGCATTATGGCCACCCTTTCGGCCTAAAAATCACAATACTTTAAATCTCGCTTTAAAAACATTTTCCCGCAAACAAATACCACATTCTTGAATAGAGACTGTGAAAATACATATGTATTATCAAGAATTGAATATTCAACTAAGAATTATGTGAAATACTTGAGATTTTTTATGCTCGTTCACATTTACAAAACATACGCGAGGTTGGTAGAGAAATGTAATGACACTACAACCAAAAAAAAAAAATAACTTTGGTAATAGCAATTCTTAAAATAATATGTTCAGTTAAAATTTTATCTCGGTGGCATCCGTTTATTATAAAAATGGTAAGGGAATAATAATAATATAATAATGAAATTGAAAATCACACAATAACGACGCCCAATGATATTTATTTAATATCATTGAACGACGCTAAATAAGTTATAATCGCGTGTGGCGTAAATTGTCAACGTTGGTGTGCGTGCTTCACGAGTAATTTCATGAGCGGAGACCGAAATGTCAAAATAACGTGATGATAATACATCAAACAAGAAGGCAAGAAGATCATGACCAAACAAATAGGTAGGATGAATGCATAATGCAATGGGTTTATAATCTTATTTTCTTACTTTTTGGGGTTTAATTATACTGAGAGTAATTAAATGTTAACTGTAATCCGGCAAGCTCAATAGGATGTTTTTGATGTGTTGTTCACGATGCTAAAATAAGTAGGCCTAGCCTAGCCTAGGGCTAGGCCTAGGCCTAGGTGCCTATGCCTATGTACATTATACATTGTTTTGTTTGTGGAAATAAAGCATATATTCATTCAACTGTGTTTTTATTACTGTGTAAAAATAGAAGGGTAGCCTATCAAACCTCTTTTAGGCCTACGTTTTAGCCTACCTACGTGCTTGAGAGGTAAGGCCTAGGCCCTAGCTAGGCCTAGGCTAGGCCAAAACTGATGTTTCACGTCATGATTTGGGACCTAAGGCCTAGCCTACCTACGTTGTCGTACCTAGGCTAGGCTGAGGCATTAATGCAAACGTTAACTAGCCTAGGCCTAATTAGAACATACGCCAGTTGTGAAAACAAAATATGTATACGGTACCTACCTAACTGTTTGGATATCAAATAAAATTATTCAACTGTAATGTTTTCTTCCAGTAGGCTAGATATAGATATTGGAATGGATTTAGAGGAAATGGTTGAAGAAGAGAGATGGGATGATCTAGATTTAATGGACGATGGAAAATAATGATGAAACGGTAACCTTGGGCCACCAGGAAAGGCAACCAAGAACAGAACCCGAGACAGTAGTACCAGTAGATAAAATTTGGCAGCGTGGTATGGAAATACTATGAAAAGACTGATGTGGGGGGAAGTGCAAATGCTGCCACAAATTAGTACCTACTGGTAAGACTGGGACGACTACAGGCCTTATCCGCCATTTATCGTCACATAACGCAATTTATGTGCGATATTTGGAGGATAAGAGAAATCAGACGAAAATCCAAACCTAAACAAAACCAACGACAACGGATATTGTTTCTTTGTTTAATAACCAAACCAAACTCGACCCTAAGTGTAACAGGGCAGTACAGCTTACACAAGCAATTGGTAAGATGATGGCTGTTGACTATCAGCCTTACTCCCTTGTAACAGACAAGGGCTTTCAAATCTCATGAAGGTAAGCAATAGCCAATAAGCATGACTGGTAACAGCCCTTTACATCGTCTTCGTTAGCGCAAGGCATAAATGAGACATGAAGCCCAATGTGTACCTATATCAATTTTTTGTGTTAGGAATTTGCAAACGGTGACTTTGGATCCGTCCTAGGAACGAGGCACATAATAAATTTAAAGTTCTGAATCGGCCTTGTTGATTCAGGCGTTGATCCGCGGGTGTTCGCACTGTCCATACCACTGATTGCTATTATGTCCTATTAAAAAATATCGATCTTTGAAATTGGTTATCGCTCACTCGTCGATTGCGCCGTAGCCTACAGGGTTGGCTTGGTCGCTTTGGTTTACTGTCCCCCACCGAAAATCAGTTATATAACTGAGTGGGTAGACCCTAAATACAAATTTATTTTATTATTTAAAATCAATACTATTCAATCAATCCTTCTGTTATATTATAGGCTATGCAAATTGTGAGTTGTACGATAATTTAGCCTACAAGTTCTGTAATGTTCTCAATTTAGATTGCCGAGCCAAGGTATGTCATGCCTAGCAGGACAACCTTTTCAAGGCAATAGTACCAACACTTTATAATGAGGTGAAGAGTCAGGTTAAAACAAACCATTAATTTGCACCAAGAACAAGGATTGGCTTCAATAGCACTAACTACTGACGGTTGGACAAGTCGTGGCAACCAGGGATATGTATCGTTGACAGTCCACTATGTCACTAGCAGTTTTCAAGCTATTCACCGTGTCTTGGCGAACAGTCACCTGCCAGGTACCCATACAGCAGAACATTTACTGACAAAACTGAAGGCTATGGTGTCTGAATGGGGAATCGATGACCGTACAATCCCAATATATGTCGTTTCAGACAATGCTAAGAACATTCAAGCAGCCATCAACAGGTAGGTGGTTAGGCAGTACTATTGGAGGTATGGCATACCATTCTGAAAATTACTAAATATCTTATAACTTACTTTATTTTAAATTTTAATATAGATCGGATTGGGACCAGTCCAATGCTTTGCGCACACTCTGCAGCTGGTCATTGTTGATGCACTGCACGATGTAGCTGGGTTCGTAGTGTCTGTAAGAAAGGACGCGCAATCGTTGGGCACTACAAGCGCAGTTCGTCTGCATTGAACCGTCTCGAAGCGTGCCAACTGGCTCTTCATTTACCAGCACATTCGTTAATTCAAGATGTCGACACACGCTGGAATAGTCAGTATGCAATGCTGCAACGATTGGTTGAGCAGAGGCGGGCAATTTCAGCTGAGCTAGCAGATGGTTCAAGAAACATTGACAACTTATCGAATTCGGAGTGGATGCTGGCAGAGGGATCAATCGAAGTTCTTGAACCGTTGGACAGAGCAACACGTGAAGTGTGCTCTGAAGAATTTCCCACTAGGTCAATGATAATTCCTCTCCTTCATTGTATCGAGAAGAAAATCTTGTCTTTCATTACAAGTACAACTGCAAATGCTGACAAGCGTGGCATTACATTTGCGCGTAGTATTGACCGCAAATTAAAAGTACGGTTCCCTAACTATAAGAGAAATGTGATAAATATGCTGTCAATGGTTGTCGACCCACGATTTAAGATGTTGTTGTTTACCGAAGAAGTTGACAAGTTGTGGGCTACAAATCAATTGGCAATAGAATGCAAACTTGTTGAGCAAAACAGAAGCAACTCAATACTCCGGCAATTGTTTGCAGAACCTGTTGCAGGGCCTCGAGCTCTTCTTCCTTGTGGGAAGACTTCGAATCATTGAAAGAGCGTGTAGCCAACTCAAGTGAAGTAGATCAAGGAAATGCCATCACTAATGAAATAAAAACATACATCACATCAAATCCTATTCCGAGGAATGAAAACCCATTTGACTGGTGGAAACTAAATGTTTCAAAGTATCCCACATTGAAAGAGGTAGCCCGCAAGTATTTGGGTATTCCTGCTTCACAGGTTGCCAGCGAGCGCCTCTTTTCAACCAGCGGAAATATTGTTACCGCAAGGCGGGAATGCCTGGATCCTGAGAAAGTAGAGCAACTCTGTTTCTTGCATGCAAACATAAATATGTAAAGCCCAGATTCTGGGTAGCTAAGGCTAAGCATCGACATCAAATTTGGTACACTTAATAATGAGACTGGAACTAAGAATTTGTTACAGACGATCCTGTCTGTTAGTCATTCTTTGTCTTATTTTATATTATGTTGCACTGATTCCAATGGTTCAGTTTATAATATACTGAGCAGTGAGCACATTTATAAAATAATGGTGCGATCAAGTACGCTTATTTTTATTTTTCTTATTTTATTAGTTACGATACTCGGATTTCACTGTACAACAAGACTGGATTTATTTTTTGTCACTAGGAGAGTATTGACTGATTAAAGTACCGGTAGGCCTACCTGGAAAATTTGCAATACATTACCAGACTAGGCTATAGGCCAAAACCTACTTTTTGTATTTAAATAAATATTCTAATACATAATCACATTAACATTTATAAAATAATGGTTGATTAAATAATAAGCTGGTTGTGATCTAGTATGCCTACGCTTATTTATCATGGGAGTTAAAGACTTACACTAAGAATTTTTGAGATGTAATACTAATGGACCTACTGCTTACTTTGCGTACAAATACCTGTTTTATTTTGATCTTTCCTAGGTCTCGTCTAACAGTATAATAGTTCAACTTAGTGAGTGACAATTTGTTTCAAGTTTCAGTAGTGTTATACCACCAGTAAAACTAAGGTAAGGTTATGTAATCTAATTTCTAATTTGTGATTATTTCATAGGGCGCTTGAGGCATTGTTGGCCCTATCTTATACTTGTACTATGAAGGTACTAAGGCAGGTAAGTTTATTTTCAGAGTTTGGTCCTACTTGCAATACTTTGTATGAATGTTTACTTGAATAAATAGTGTAGACTGTACTGTAGGCATATAATACTATCCTCAGTATCCTGAGCTTGTAGCAATAGTGCAGGCCAGTCTACCATTACAATTATAAAGTTGTTTTATTGTCTGTTATAAGTTGGTGTTTCCCCATTCTATACCCCATCCAATACCCCAATTTCCGTTCTGTGAGGGAAGGTATAATGACAGTTATAATATATGGCATAGGCTATATTTAGCAAATTTATTTGACCACATATTTATATATCTTGCTTGACTTTCCACAGAACTCACAAAATCTTAAAATAGCGGATTTTTCTAGACGCATATTTTCTGGACACTGGCCTAGGCTAGGCAGCCTAAGCCTACTTCTGGAGATGGCTTTTCCAAAATGCCTCGTTTTTGAGCTTTCCACACGGAAAATGTATGGATAGGTAGGGCCTAGTGCCTAGGCCTAATAATGATGATTTTAAAATAATTTTTCATAAAATGTTGATCGCTAAATCTCGATATTTGCTTGATCTCGCTCGAATCTCGCTCGATCTCGAATTTTGCTCAATCTCGCTCGATCTCGAATCTCGCTCGAAATTCAAGCAGGAATTCTCATTTCTGCTCGATCTCGCTCGAATTTTAAAATGGCTGCTCGCACAGCCCTAGTTATGACCACTATAACAGTCTTTGTTTGCAACATGATCTACGATCTTAAATTTCACCATTCAATTACACACTGTAAATTGCCCATACTGTTTTCTAAATCCTAGATCTTCTCTCAACCCTTCGAGTGGTTGACCTTGATATATAGTCCAGTGATGAACATGGACAGTGGTTAATTTGGGGGCGGATGCGTCCACCCAGTTACTTCTCGAAATTTTATAGTTGTGAAGTCAATCCCACACATAACAAAAACTTGTAAAAATACAGCCAAACCTTACACACTCAAAAGAAATGAAATCTAAAAAAAAGGGCCAAGCTCATCTACCCTTCCCACATTTGCGCATTCTTAATCCACAAACGCACAGTGTCCTGTAACAACACCCTTGAAAAGCTTGGCAAAATAGAATTTGCAACTATTAATTTAAACGTAATAGTTCATCCAAATTCTTTTTTCTAATTAATTTTAACGTAATGGTCATGCAAATTCTATTTTGCCAAGCTTTTCAAGGGTGTTGTTACGGGACACTGTACGTTTATGAATTAAGAATGCGCAAATGTGGAAGGGTAGATGAGCTTGGCCCTTTTTTTTAGATCTCATTTCTTTTGAGTGTGTAAGGTTTGGCTGTATTTTTACAAGTTTTTGTTATGTGTGGGATCTCATTACTTTTTCAAGTTCCATTGCAAAATTATTTGTTAAAATATAATAAATTTATCAAAGTCGATTTAATTGTATGGTTTACCAATTAACAATAGAATGAAAAAATATAGTGGTACAAAGACTTGCTTTTTGTAAACAATGTAGGCGATTATTGTCACGTAACTATAGTTACTTGTTGATTGTATGCCTGTATAAGGCTTATTTTAAAACCTTTATTTGGAAGCCTTCCAGCAATTTTTTAAAACTTTTTCTTTCAAAGGGAATTACATCACTATTACCTTAATGTCCATGTAAAATATGAACGTTGTAACCCCACCCGTTTGGTCAGAATCGCTGGGCAATTGAAACTGACGAATTAGATAGTAGTAGCCAGTAGTAACTAACGTCCTTAAAGTGATTTTGAGCATGTTTCAAGTCATATTTTCACCAAGAAGGAATGCTCGTACCCCAACCAAATTTGGCATGTGTTGTCGGGTACCTAAATCGCCTCGATTTTGATAGTTTTCAAGTTCACATCACGTTTCATGATGGCTGGGTGACACCTCGAAATCACCCCAACTCTGCTTGCTATATAAGGTGCCTGAGTGTGTAGCGCACCGCGGCTTGGCTGCGGCGCCCTAACGGGCACCTAGATACAATAACAATGTTGTAACACACTATACTATTTACAAAACTGCGATGTATGAGTTCATTGAGTTGTAAAAGTTTCTTTCATATTTAAAAGAAAACATTTTAACGTTTTTTTAGGCGGTTTAACTTCAAAGTATCAAATTTGAATTTTTTCGCCTTCAGCCATAATAACTTTACTCCAGCACATCCATATTAGTTTTGCGAGGTCAGCCCTCCATCTTTCTCCTGCCAATTGTTAATTCCTGGATACACTGCTGCTTGCAATGTTTGTTCCATAAATTAGGGTACCGTATAATAATATAAACTCGCAATTTTTTTAGTTTTATTCATAATATCCTATTTTGACATCCCAAAATCGGCTAAAAAGTCCCAATGTTCAGTGTGTATAATGCTCTACTATATGTCCAAAGGAGTAACGAATCAAAGTTTCTAATCTGCACAGACTCTTTGAGTTCCCTGGAAGCAATGTCTGAAATTTATCCAAGTCATCCCATAATTCACAAGATTCAGATTATACTTACAAATCTTTCCTATAAACAAAAGTCTGTAGTATTTTGTTGGGTCCCTGGTCATTGCGGGATCTTAGGTAACGAAGTAGCAGACAAATGTGCAAAATCAGCATGCGAAAAGGACAGCATAGACTGTCAGCTAATCATTCCTTCAGATTTAAAAGCATTTTGTAAACAAAAGCTTAAAGAGCAATGGCAATATTCCTGGAACAAGATAGAAAACAATAAATTGCATCAAATCAAGAAAAGCACGGCAGCCTGGATCTCTTCACGTCGCTCCTCTCGCCGTGAAGAAGTGGTTCTGGCTCGTTTAAGAATCGGGCACACATACCTCACTCACGGATATCTTCTAAGAGGTGAAGATCCTCCCATTTGTGATGAGTGTGGCAAAGTTTTAACTATAAAACACGTTTTAGAAACCTGTACAAAATATAGTAGTGACAAGTCGCGCAAGCGCGCGGCTTGAAGCCGCTACGCGGAGGGCGTGGAAAACCTCGTACTCGGAATACCTCGTAGTTGGAAAACCTCGTTGATGCGACAAAATCGCGAATCGGTCCGCGTTCGGCCGCGATACAGTAGTTTGCGGGTAACGTTTGTCGTTTATCCGAAGTCTTGGGACAAATTTGTTTTCCGGACACTTTCGGTACGCTACCGGACGCTGTCCGCCGACTCAAAGTACGTTGCAAAAGGATTTTAGCAATCGCATCATTTTTTACGCCTTTTGTGTAAAATGTGAGAGAAATGTTTTCCTGGGACAATTGTTCTGGACTCTGGTGGACTGTAATCGCCATCCCCAGGGTGTTAAAAAAAAAAAATTTACCCTTTTAACAATTTTTCGAAATTATTCAAGACGACAAATTTTTCGGGACGCTTTTCCGGTACGAAACCGTTTTTGCCTTGTCCGTCCCGGTTCTATAATGTTTTTTAGGATTTCCCAAAAATGACCACCATTTTAAAAGAAAATGTTTCAGTATTAGGGCCGTAACCTCTGATGCGACCCCCTAACGCCATTGGAATCGCCCCAAAAATGACATGGCCTGAAGATATTGAGGAAATGTCTTAATTTCCGTTTCCAAAACACCACTTAGCCCCCCCCCCCAAAAAAAAAATAGTGTAATTGAGACCTCGCGGTTGGTCAACTTTCGGGGACATCAAAGTCTTAGCCTCTTTCGCGCGGTTCCGTAGAGTCCGAGGTGGACCCAATCGGACAATAATTGCGCCCTTTGTAAAAATCCGGGACAAAAAATTTTACGGTACGTCTAAATCTTCGCCTCATCTTCTAAGAGGTGAAGATCCTCCCATTTTGTGATCAGTGTGGCGAAGTTTTAACTATAAAACACGTTTTAAAAACCTGTACAAAATATAGTAGTGATAGAAAAGATTTTAAATTAAAACCTTCCCTCAAAGAAATTTTATCAGACAACTCCACGACAAGCGATAATGTTATTAATTTCTTACGTAAAGTAAACCTTTGAAATTCAATTTGAAATTCATATATATTTAGCAATCAGAAAATTCGATGGGCACTGATAACTTTACTGTTTTGTGCCCTAAAACCCCAATAACTAACTAACTAACTAACTAACAAACAAAAAGAAAGAAAAATCAAAAAACACCTTGCCAGGGTATACGCTCACCCCCCTTCCCCCCACCCCTAAATAGGGATAGTGTTGTTACGTGATTCGTCTTGCCTACCCCCCCCCCTGGAAAATATTCTGCTGGTACACATGAACAACACAAAATTGGTAGTTCTGGCTTGTTTGAGTAGTTCTGAAAATTTTGAAGTGACACGATATTGTAAACTGCCAATGTGGATCTTTACAATTTTATAAATTATCGACAAAAACGCTGAAAACTAGTAAAATACAACCATTTGAAATGTTGTAAACCCTAAGATTTCTGAGGCTATGTAAATATGCCCCACACACCTCACAAGCTGGGGGCATTTTTCCAGACCCTTGTCCCGGGGAAAACCCAATACTTCTCCCGAAACAATTGTTTAATGGGAAGTTCTAAAAATGTCTGAATAATATAGATTATAGAGTTAGTGTCAAGCGTTCACCCACTTATTACTTAGAAATTAACCACTAAACATGGACTCTACTCTGTGCGTTAAATTTTGCTTTCAAAAATTTCTAAACATTCAAACATGTCAAGCCTTTAATCAAAACTATATATTATAGTACGTATATAGGTCTATAATGGATGAGCGAAGCAAAGACTAATTTTCATTTACCTTGAGAAAAATAGCTCTGGTATTTTTTTTGTCTGTATGTTTGCTCTCTACCTGGCAAACAGCATGCGATCTTGATGAAAATTAGAGGGGACCTTCGAAATCTCCGAACTTAGATCAGCCAAGTTTTTTGGTAGGGCCTACAATCGAAGAAATATTTCTCATGAATATCAAACTTTTGTGCTTTTTTTCTATTTTTAATGCAATATTTTTGTGATATTTGGCCCGTAACTGGTCAAATGGCTACTCTGATCTTTATGAACCTTAATGGGAACGTTTGAAATCACTGAACTTTTAGGGCAACGATAATCAACCATAAAAGCTCATCCATCAATGCGACTGGAAAAAGCATAGGCCTAAGCGAAGCAGCCTAGTAATATTCTATAGTTCCAGTATTAAAATATATAACGTTGAAAAATTTATTCAATATCTAGTAACTAATTATTAGAGATTTCATAAACATTTTTTTCTGTATCGACATCGGCGTCATTTATATACGATATCGTATCACGATTCTAAAATTTATATCGAATTATTATGAACGTGAATATCTCAGTTTGTAGGAAGCCTATGTGATAAAAAAAATTGCTAATTAATCTTATTTTGGTGTTTGTTTTGATGCATTATTAATCCATAGAGCTTTTCAAGTGAATTTTCTTGAAATATACTTTTTATGCCATGTAAATAAGACAGAAAGTTTTACGTGGAAAGATCACAACTTGGTGTGAATATGTCCGTAATGCGTAGCAACGCTCTATTTACTATGGTGGCTGCCGCCCGACTGATTATCGATGTGTCACTCTTTCGGCCACTGAGCTGTGAACGTCTGTGCACTAAGTTGGAAGTAAAGTGCGCGCTCATTGGCTATGCTTCAAGACTCTGCGCAATTTGACGCTGTGTTTCTGTACCGCACTCGGTCATCGTGGGCATACTTAGTTCTTTGACCAAGGCGATGGTTATTGTAGCAGAGGAGTGGGAGATCACGTCGAGATATTTTATGTTGAGAATGAATCAGCTACAATATCGCGATATTTCCGATATGATGCAAAGATATTGAAAATGGGCTCGGATGTTTAGGCATTATCAATATCGCATTGAATAATCAATCTCGTTGAACATCTCTACCAATGAGTAACTGTGAAATTATCATGTTGCAGGAAATCGTTCTGCTATCGTCGTTCTGAGCTACCTGTCCAGCAAGTTCCAGCTGCACGTGCTACTCAATGAGCTGCGAGAGCTTGCTTCACAGAAGGCGGTGCCTCACCGAGACTTCTACAACAAAAACACTTGCACGTAGACACTTTTACTGACTATTTACTGGTTGTTCAAAATACTTTTCTTTCTATTAAATTTTTAACTCAATTAAATTTATTTTCCAATTGTGATGCTATTACCCATGTAAGGTTTTCCATTCTGTTGGGTGCATTAATTGTTCCAATTATATAAGCCTGTCACATAAGCTTCCTATACCTGTCTATATATCACAAAAGCTATGAGCATTTTATGGTTTGATGTTAATTTAATTTTAATTTAATCTGGGATATTTAGGATTGCTTGGAATTTTAAATATAGGGCACATTTTGTATATTGAAAAGGGTGTATTAATTATAATATGTCAGCAAGTTTATTGTTCCATTTATACTGTACAAGTTTGCATCATTGAGTGATTGACAATGTAGACGGCATATAATAATAAGGCTCAGATTTTGAAATGTTTACACCTACGTCAATATGTATATTGTTTTCTTCAGGTGGATACTCACATCCATGCAGCATCTTGCATGAACCAGAAACACTTGCTGCGCTTCATCAAGAAAACGCTTAAGAACCATGCGGATGAAGTCGTCACTAATTCTCATGGCACGCAGATGACTCTCCGCGAAGTGTTCCAATCAATGAATCTCACTTCATACGACTTGACGGTGGATATGCTCGATGTTCATGCAGTGAGTATTGTACAGTTCACCACAACAGGTGATAGATAGGGTGATTTAATTGTCATCTTATTTTTATTTATTTTCCGCAACACATTAACTAAATGTATTTAGAGGATGGCAGAAAAGAGCATAGCTCCGAACACACTTGGTGACAGCCAACCTTATAACAACAATCATATTTTAAAATTATCAATTTAAATATCAACAACATTATAACAATTTAGCAGAAGAAAATATACACTTGAGTGAATTATTATATAAATTTTAGGGCTGTGCGAGTCTCGACTTTTCGAGATTCGAACGAGATTAAAGTACTGCTCCAATCTCCTCGATCTCGAGATCATACTGCTCGGAAAAACGAGTCTCGCTCGATCTCGTTCTCAAATTGCTCGAAAAATCTAGTCTCGAGATATCTCCATCACGGACCACGGTGGTCGTAATTATGCGGGACCTTGCGTTATGCGACGTGGTAAAGTAATATTTATTCCCCGATTTTTGCGTAATAATTTCATATTGCCATGCCACATTGTTGAGAAATCTCTAGGCCTAGATGAGCTAGGCCAAAGGCTATAGGCCTAGGCCTAACCATTGAAAGAATGGCCTAACAGAGTCCCGGTTCCATTCCGTGATCGGAGCTTTGATAAGCCCGAAGATCGGAGGCCTAGGGCCTACTAACAAATAACGCATAAAATAGGCTTCACTTTAAAACACTTTCCTCTAGAGAAGTTCTACAGAACGAAAGCTAGGCTAGGTACTTCTAGCACTAGCATACTTCACCCAATAATTGACAAAAAGACATCCATCTACATTTTATTTTAGGCCTAGTCGAAATTTCACAAATTCGTTGCCAACGCGCATGAGTCTGTCGACGCGCACAGATCGCGCATTTTGACTGGTAGCGCACTCTATCGAGCGAGCTACTGAACTGAAGCGTGATTTGTGAAGTTGGCGGTAGAGAGCAGAGAGCGCTTTATCGACTCGTTATCGACTCCAACGGAGAAACTACTTTATCGGTTTTTCTTCCGACATTCCTATCTCGTTGCGATGGCAGCAATCGAATAATGTTGAATCGATTAATGCAACGTACGGTGGGTAATCCTTTCGTTCTGAATTGTGAACAGGAATGAACACGTCGATTTTAATGGTTTTTGCAGACTTGAAGAGTTAAAGAGTATGTATTATGGTGTTGTTACTTATTAAATATTTTCACTACCAAATTAATGTGATTAAACTAATAAAGTTAGAAACAAAAATTATATTATATACCTATCTCGCTCGATCTTGGATCTCGCTCGAGATCCAAGATTTTTTTCAAATTATCTCGCTAGACTTAAAAAATCCCTGCTTGCACAGCCCTAAAAATTTACATAAATGAATAGAACTATAGGTTGAACCAGATAAGCTGGCGGGCGTCAAGGTCAAGCGAGAGCACGGACGCCAACGTTGACAATTTACACACAACTGGCATTAGGTAGGGCCTACCGTATTTGGTCATGTTATCGTGATATGTTATCACATAAATCAACATTTTATAAGCTGTGAATAAAGTAGTTCGTCCCACAGAGTCAGTATTTTAGCGAAATAATGATTTTAAGTAATCACGATTACGAAAGTGTTTTTTTGCCTTGTTGGTCATGGTGTGTCCAAAGTTCCAGCTGTTTATAATGCCAACCTCGCCAGATGTGATGTCAATGTTTAGGAGCATCAAAATGTCTTGATTTTATTCGTACACTTCATAAATACTTTATTTTTAGGATAATATTGGGCAAGGCTTGGCTTTAAAATAGTCGTGTTTTTCTCCGAAAGCAGTTTTAGAGCCCGTTATTTTATCTACTTTTTGCCGATCCTCTGGCCATAGTGCGTGGACGACAGTGCTGCGATCCCTCGGCGACCGCCACCTTATCTGGTCCACACTATAGGAGTCCCCCCAAATGAATGAGTGAAAAACTGAAAAGTTGGCGAAATTAATTTTGTAATGTAAAACTATGTGTGCTTAGGGAAGATTTAAGAATGCCAAATGAGGGAATTCTCCTTTAATTCAAAAGGAAGAACATTTCATTCACTACCTGTAGTAGTAGAAGTCGTTTTTGGCAAGCTGTTGTTTTCTTGCAAATGGAGGATTGAGACTTCAAGTTCTGCTCCACAATTGCAGACTTGTAATCTTGTGCTCGGATCCAGATCAGTTGTAGCAGTAAACATTCCCCATTAGAAATTGAAGTAAGTACCTATTCCTCCTTGTAACTTTTTGGCAATTGAATGTCATAGTTAAACATCTTGCATTAGTACTGTCACTCAAAAATTAGACGCAACCTTACACATCAGTTACTTTTAAAAAACTAACCAATATTTTGTAAGGGTACCCTAATTCCAGCATACACACACACATTCTTACTTTACATACTGGTACAAACATCAACCACATAGGTCAAACAGTAGAGCTTTGAAGTGATCCAAACTAAATTCTTGCGTTCCACATTATAGCCTGGTTTGACCGAGCTCATCAAACAGACTTAATTGGATGAGCGAAGCAAAGACTCAATTTCACTGACCCCCAAAAAATTTAGCTCGGGTGTTTTTTTTTGTTTGCTTTTTTTTTTTTTTTTTTTTTTTTCTGTTTGTTAACTCTCTACCAAGCAAACGGCATATCCGATCTTGATGAAAATTTGACAGGACCTTCGAAATCTCTGAACTTAGAGGTGTATTGTTTTTGGGTACAATCGAAGAAATATTTCTCATGAATATCGTACTTTTACGATTTTTTTCGATTTTTGGTGCGATATTTTCGTGACATTTGGGCCAATTCTGACCAAACGGGTGGGGCTACAACGTTCATATTATACATGGACATTAAGGTTATGGTGATGTAGTACCTTTTGAAAGAAAAAGTTGAAAAAGTTAGCCAGAATCCATAGAAATAAAGCTTTTAACCCATTGGCACTGACTTACGGAACCGTTCCGTATTCCACGAGTATGGCCCAAAAATTTACATACGGAACAGTTCCGTGTCCGTTCAGTTCGTCTTTCAATTCGCGCTAAAACTGGCGTAGTTCAGTAAATCTCACACAGATAGCAGCACTATATGGAGGCTGACTCTTTTACCGACGTGGTCGACTTTTTTCCCCGATAAATTCTCGAACACGGCCATTTCACAGACGACTACAAATAATATGAAGGCCTACAAATTATCAAGGCGGTGCGCCGTAACAGAAATAGGCTTCTCAGCTGTTGTTTACTTCGTAAAACTGACGTAAAGCTCCTGAATGTTACGAGATGGCGAATCTGAAGGCGATTGTGCTGAATTTCCAATGAGCGTGATATATTGTGATATTCAGGAAGTGTTGTTGATTAGCTTGCAAATGATGCAAGCGATAATAATGATGTGGATGAAGACTAGAGTACTTCTAACCAAGATAAAATAAGCGATGCCACAAGTAGGGTTAGGCCTTGTGTTGTCGGGAATATACACTAGAAAAGCAAAGCATATGAACTAAAAACAATAGGCCTAGGCCTTCAACTTTGTGCATTCATGCGATTTCGGCCCGTAGGCAGGGTGCGGCGGGGTGCCATCCCCCGTAATACGGATTTAACTGGATCCGTACGGGCAAAATAAGCAAAATCAACTGGTGGCTCAATGGGTTAATATAAGTTTTTTGATTTTTTGTGCGATATTTTCGTGCCATTTGGGCCCATTCTGACCAAACGGGTGGGGCTACAACGTTCATATTATACATGGATATTAAGGTTATGGTGATGTAGTACCTTTTAAAAGAAAAAGTTTAAATAGTTAGCCAGAATCTATAGAAATAAAGCTTTTAAGTTAAGTTTTTTACGGTAAATAATACCAATTGACAGTAACAAAAGAAACTTGACAACAATCAGCTACAATGCGTAGGCAGCAAAACAAAGAACTTGCAAAAGTAAAGATATCCCATGCAAACTAAAATTTTTAAAAAGCTCATCCATCAACGCGGCGGGACTTTAGCGTTTTCCTAGTTACTAATTATATACCGGTAACGATTTTGATGGGAAATAATTATTGGTTTATGACATACCTAATTTTGTATTTAATCTTACCTAATTTTGTATTTAATCTTACCTCTTTTTTTTTTGCCTCAAGGATCGTAATACTTTCCACCGATTCGACAAATTCAATGCCAAATACAACCCTATCGGTGAGAGTAGACTCCGTGAGGTTTTCCTGAAGACTGATAATTACATGAATGGCAAATACTTTGCAAGAATCATTAATGAAGTCTCGTCAGATTTAGAGGAGAGCAAGTACCAGAATGCGGAGCTGCGTCTTTCAATCTACGGCAAGAATCGCGAAGAGTGGGACAAACTTGCAAAGTGGGCCATTGCTGGCAATGTGTATTCGGACAATGTTCGATGGCTTATCCAGATACCACGACTCTTGTAAGTACACACTTGCATTGCAGTGAGAAAGTAAACAATCATGAGCCTCAACTCCATTGCGTGCACTTGGCCTACTGATCATTTTTTGTACAGTCTTTCTCATAAGAAATGTACAATACTTATGTAGGCCTACTATTCAAGTCTAATTTTTGAGTTGTGAATGTCACCCTTACATAATGAAAGAATATTTTTTTTACAGTGACATATTTAAGTCAAACCGACTGATGACAAGGTTCCAAGAGATACTGGACAATATATTTCTTCCACTCTTCGAGGTTACCAACAATCCACATACCCACCCTGAACTCCACAGTTTCCTCCAGTATGTGATTGGTTTTGACTCGGTCGACGACGAGAGCAAGCCCGAAAACCCGCTGTTTGACAAAGACGTGCTAACTCCCGAGAAGTGGACAGACGAAGAGAATCCTCCGTACGCCTACTACCAGTACTACACTTACGCCAACCTCACCGTGCTGAACCACTTCCGCAGGGAACAAGGCCTCAACACGTTTGTCATGAGGCCCCACTGTGGGGAGGCCGGCCCAGTGCAACATCTTGTCTGTGGTTTCATGATGGCCGAAAATATTTCTCATGGACTTCTGCTGCGCAAGGTAACCTTGTCCCTCGAACACTAAAACTGTTTGACATACCTCAAGTAAGACCTGGATTATCAAATCTACTTAAAAGTTAGGGGCCAGGAAAAATAAGTAGGGGATAGTAGTATCACTGCACAGCGGGGGTCTGGGGCGAAGCGCCAGCCGCCGGAGGCAAATTCGCTAAAGGCGAATTTTGTGTTGCATAACATTTGATTGCCTAACACACGATTTAAAACGAATTTGTATCAATAATAAGTACTAATAACTTGTGGAAGTAGCTAGCCAATGTTGCATTGATGAATGAAAAACACTCACCAATATAATATGCTGCAAGATGAATTGTTTAAAAAAATGAAAAAAGAGAATTTTTTCTTGAAAATTATGTATATTTTTTACTTCTTGATGATTTAGGGTCCAGCATGAAATTTTTACTCGCCCGAGTGAGCGGGAGACCGGTAATTTTCCTTTTCTAGATTATCCGAGCCCGCATACAAAAATCAGAAATGCTAGGCATAAAACCCCAAATTAACTTGCCCGATAAACTCTTTTGCGAACTGATTAAAAGATTTTTTAAACAACTGCATTATGAACCATTTTCAACTTTTATAAAAGTTGTGAACAGTAACTATACTGTTCAAAAAGGCAGTTACAACAAAATTATAAATCCCTCACTCTTCCACTCGGTCCTAAACTATAGCTTGCGACTGGGTCAAAGTACCTGCCTGCAACACATATCTTATTGATTGTTTAACATGCAGGTCCTACAACAGTTTGATTGTATATCCTGCTTCCTCTATCTGGCATATTGTGCAATAGATGGTTTTAAATAACCGGCGGGGCAACATTTTGCTCAAAGCATCATGGGGAAAGGGAGTTTATCAAGCAAATTGCCATATTGTGCTCGAGTGTGTGACGGACTGCGTCTCCCACACAATCATTGCAGTCCATCACACACTCAATCATACATGGCATCTAGCATTAACCCTCTCCCCATAATGCTTTGCATGCAATAAAGAAGGTGCCGGTGATTTAAAAAATTGTCTATTGTTGTCCTCCGCTCGTCGGAAATATCACTAGGTAATCATACTACCATAGAGATTAATAATACCTTAAATCTCTATGATACTACTGTATGTTCTTTTTCTAATTGGTTCTGGGCAGTTAAAAATTTACGTATTAATTATATATTTACTGGCTAGCCGGCACCGAAGATGTTTGCCCTCGAAATGGAGTAGTGCGCTGTTTGCCTCAACCCGATTTAATGTGGGTACCGGGTCAAGATAGTGTACGTAGTACATTTAATTTAAAGCAGATATGAACCCAACTTGATAGGGAATGGTGGTAGCGCTCGCAGAGACATTAGTATTATTGAAACTATAATATAATTTGACATTAATACTGGTAATTGTTGTAGGTACCCGTGCTGCAATATCTATACTACCTTGCCCAGATCGGCATCGCCATGTCACCTCTCAGTAACAACTCGTTGTTCCTCAACTATCATCGCAACCCGCTGCCAGAGTACCTCGCACGCGGCCTGTGTGTCAGCCTATCCACCGATGACCCGCTGCAGTTTCACTTCACCAAGGAGCCCCTAATGGAGGAGTACAGCATTGCAGCACAAGTGTGGAAGCTCAGCTCTTGTGACATGAGCGAGCTGGCACATAACTCTGTTCTCATGAGTGGCTTTCCTCATAAGGTGAGATATAATATGGTTAAGCTCTCTTTAGGCGCTCCAATATTTCCATCCAACTTCTTTAATTAAAAGACAAAAGATAATACTTACATAGGGCGCGGTCCCAAACGAGTTCAAAACACTTTTAGCGTGCTTGGCAAGGTCCTTTTCAACAAGCTGTTGAAAATGATATGCCTGGTGATCCGAAAGTCAAATCCATCGCCTTCTGAATGTAAATCTATTAGGGCTGTGCGAGTACTCGAATATTCGAGTACGAGTCGAGTTCACCGCGAGTTCGAACAAATTCGAGTTTCATTTATTTTGAACTCGAATATTTGAGCGTCGGTAAAAACAGCATTTTCATTTACCGACCCGTCAAAAGTTACGTGTTTCGTCCGTTAGATAGCAGCATACGCGGCAAAGATCGTGATACACGATAGTCGAACTCCTTCTGAGGTGAAGCTCGTTATGATTGGCCGGCTGAACTTTGCGAGATCCAATTGGAGCTGGTCATACGTCACATGCGAGCGTTGATTGGCTGTCAGTTTTGAAATCATTCACGTCTACCGTGTATCACCACTTTTGTGTCCGAGATGTATGTTGTTGACAACAAAAATGGCCACGATTCACGAGGAGAGAACAGAGCAGACAGATGATTCGTAAAAATATGCGGCGGACTAGGCTAGGCTTAGGCGTAATTTCTTCTCTCAAGCATAGGCCTAGCATAAAATACAATTTTGAAATATTCATGAGATGGAACACTTGTCACAATGCAGGTAAACATTCAAACAACACACGGCGTGACAGTACCAGTGACAACAGGTAGGCTAGGCCTAGTAGCCTGGCCAGGATTTCTTCTGGCTAAGATTAGGCCTAGGCCTAGTATATTTTACCGATCTTAGGCCCCAGCTAGGCTTACAAACTCAGATCGCCATACCAAAATGCACCCAGCACTGGACCTAGGCCTGTACAATAGGCCTAGACCTAGCCTACGGCACCCTTCAAAACCAAGGTTAGTTGTAGGCCTAGCTAGGCCCTAGGTCTCCATAACCAAAAATATTTAACCCAGAAGATAGGCCTAGGTAGGCTTTAAAACTGAAGAATTTGTTTGATACCTAGGCCTAGTAGAAAGTCTGAAATGGAGAACACATTTTCTCAATTTGGAAATAAACTCGATTTAAAAAAATATTTAAAAAAAAAAAAAAATTAGGCCCTAACATCATTATAAATTAATTTTTAAATGAACTCGAATTGAACTCGAAAACCGAACATTTGACTGAACTCGAACTCGTACTCGACTCGAATTGAAATCTCCCGTTCGCACAGCCCTAAAATCTATTAAAGTTCTTTGACGTGACAACACAAGAAAATTATGAAATAGCTGTTTCGGCTGAGCAAGCCGCTCGAATTAACAAACTTACCATAAGTCACTTTTTTATCTCAATATGCTAGGGCCTATAATTTTGACCTTTATATTTACTTGTGTGACAGCCGTAAAGAAACAAAACAGATGAGGGCTACTCAAATTTGTCGGGCGTCGGCCATGTTTTTGCTCAACGTGGTCCAAAACTTTGCCTTGCTCATAACACCATGGCATGCTGGTAAATGCTGAAACCAAAGCCTTTTCAACAACTTTTGGACCGTAGCCATAGATAATAAAATGCAACAATGTCTCTCTCATAATTTTTTACAAAGTAGTCCATAAGGAATGGCAAGAGAAGGGACAGAATAAACTGTGGGAAGATTACACTAAAATGAGGCCGACTGGTAAACTTAAGTGCTACAGTAGAAAAATAGAAACAGCTCAATTCCGGCTTCAAACAGGTCATGACTTACTAGGAAAGCACCCCTCCATAGATTTGGAATTTTTGAATCTAGTGTCTGTCGGATGTGTGGAGCTGGCGAACAAGATAAGAAACATCTTTTTTAATGTACATAGGGTACTTACTATATCAAGGTTGAACGGGACAAAATGCCAAATGGCATGGATTGGAGTGAACAGGAGTCAGTCCTATCTCTACTGGCTAACTAGAAAACACATGACATGATTAATGTCAATTGTGGGCATATGAAAAGAAGATTTTTTGTAGGGTTGCCGTTTGATAATCGATATATATCGATCGATACGATTTTTTCCCGAAACGATCGATAATCGATTCAGTCTTCCAGAATCGATTATCGATATTTCGATAATCGAATAGCTCGCCCGCCCGAAATTTTGTAATTTACCGCCCGCTCTGCAGAACTTCATAAAATAGTAGCAGTCAAGATATTAATCGCTTTATTCCGTGAAAAATGCGTCCACTGCGAGATCTACAACACTCGTAAGGCGTGAAGTACGAAGCGCCTGCACTGTGCAGTATAGGCCACCAGCATGACGCGTGTGTGTTACGGGCCGGCTCGGCTTGGGCGGCTGCATTCCCGCGCCTATCAGGCGCTGATTGCACAACCTCGGTGCGTCACGGCCAAGCAAGGTCAACAAGTATTTTATCGAGATGCCGCATTCCTCCCCACTCCACGCCAACTCGTAATTGCTTTTCTTCTTTCCGTAGTGCTACGATAATATTATCTCATCAGTTCTCTCACACCAATATTACGTCGTCTTCCAAACTAATGTCCAACAATATTCATCTCGTCGCGTAATAAATATCGGAGCATTGAATAGTTAAACTGATAATGTCTCGTAAATGAATGAACGACAATCTCAACAAAAGCTGAAATCTCACACACACTGAAACTTCACAGAACCACGATTTCCAAGAAGAACGACCTTCACAAAGACAACACTCAAGCCGGTGTAGCGCGGTCTGTCTACTCCACTTAGCTCGCTCTCGTCGCGCCGGCCAGATGCGTGGGGGGGGGGAGGGGGAGCTCGTGAAAGACGTTGCTATTATAGCGTGGAAAAACCCTGTTCTGAGCAAATAGAAGGAACAAAAGGATGCACTCGCAAAAGGTCCACGGTCCGCGGGCAAGTTTAGGCCTAGATTTGATTCAATTATCGATTATCGATCAATATTTTTTTTAAATCGATTATCACGATCGATAATCGATTTAACTGGTCCGATTATCGATACTGAAATTCGTATCGAACGGCAACCCTAATTTTTTGTCCTTGATCAAAGAAGTTTAATGAGAAAATTTGACTGTCTAAATAGGACATTATAGTAGAGCCTGCTCAAAAATTCATAAAATAAAATTCGTATGGTATTTATGGTCTAACACCCTACTCTACTATGTTGTGTTTATAGCTATATTGATCACTCAATACATCATATTCATATTACATTTAACATGTGATAGTAGCTGATCCATAAATAAAAAAATAAAATGATATTAATCAATGAATTTCTACGTTTTTTTGTGCAATGCTTAAAAACTATTTGCAAAATCGAACCTCGAAACCGAACCTTTGAAATTCACACTTACTGGAATCCACGCCTTCCGGAACCACGCCTACAACAGTGACCGATCATTAGAAGTCCGCCGCGCCACCGCTCAATAATCAATGGTCAAATTAGCACTGCGAGGAGTCTGCCTACGATTGGGTCATGTCATTGGGGCTATGATCTCTAGAATGTTCCGTGCTAAAATTTAAAAACTAATTACAATTGTGTTGGTTCTAACTTCTAAGAAGGGATGACGACGATTATCGTAACCAATAAACCGATTATTTTGTAACAGCGTATTAGGGCAATAACGATTTATTAACAGCGCTATTTATCGGTCTATGAATTCATTGTATTCGCTGCGCTGTCTTCCATCCGCCGTCGGGCCATACTGGTTTGCTGTTTCCTGTTTCTCAGGCAAACATCATGACATCAGCCACGCTTGTCTCTGCGCTGGATCAAGCTCCAGCGAGTTATCGCTGTCGCCACCGCCTTCGCTGATCTTTGTCTCCAAGAATTTTTTATCGTGTCCGCCGATCCACCATTTTACGAGATATTTAATGATATTCGAGCAGTAGAGATTCATTATTTCTTTGTTAGGTTCACGTCTTCACGAAAGTTGTTGGTAACATTGCTTTGTCATTCCGAGCAAATAATTCGATCTAGTTCTTGTCTACGCGCGCTAGGCCTAGGCCTAAGTTATAGAGTCCAGTTTGCTCCAGATGTTTGGATGGATGACAAGTTGGCTGTACCGCTGGACCGCCTGCAATGGGCGGAGCTGAGCGTGATTTGAATTCCATGCATAGCGTTGCTGCTAGAACATCGCAACGACTAATTCATGATTAACGTTTATTTTTTAAAACGATTAAAAAACGGTTTTTACAACTTAATCGGTTAACTAAACCTTAATCGAAGTCATCCCTAGTTCTAAAGTGGCCTTTCACGAATTTTAATAAATGTAACAGTTTTTACTATATATTGTACCAATTTTCTCCTCTCGTGAATGGGAATGAATGAATATAAACGTTACATCGTGTTTCAGAAGATTGTATCATCAAACACGGAACACATAATAAACAGATCAAACCTCTATTTATCCAACTCATTGTGCGCCGTAGCATCAAGAGTGTAAGCCGTTGTAGGGCTTGGGCTAGGGGCCAAAACCACACTGTGGCACAACATTTCTCTACCTACTTCTTTGATGTACCGTATAACAATTGAATTTATATTACCAAAGTAAATTTCTACACAGTTAAGGTTAGGATCCTGACGGTCACCAAATTAAAATAAATTAGCGAAATTTGAATAAAAATCTATGGATTTGAAGATATTTTCTTTTTAGGTAGACTTGTAGCTAGGCCGTACATTGGCACTTCTGAAAAAGATTCTGTTTGAGTTTTGCAAACCTTTTTATTGCAGGTTTGAGGTTTGGTTAGAAATTTAAAAATCCAGGTTTGCACCTATCCTACTGATTGCCTGGCATGAATATTATGGTAGCATTGACCATGAAGTAGGTAGTATGTATTAATTTTTCAACATGGATTAGCGGTAGCAAGTGGAGTGGGTACAGATATATTGGCTTCAAGTAGTTTTCTAATTGCATTTGGATCTTTATTGCTTAACATGATCCAAGCTAGATGACAATAATATGTTTCGGTAACAACTTCATAGAAAAAGTTATACTTAATTTTGATTTTTGATTTATAGCCTACACTGTTAAACTAACTACATGTTGGCTATGTAATACTGAAAACAGTTGGTTGGTACAGCTGTACATGTAATTATTTTTTCAGTTGTGTGCAAAGCCTTCTTATGTGTTAACATGACATTGTGTATAAGTGAATGTGTGTGATTGATAATATTGTTTCATTTATGTTGTAGATGAAGCAATACTGGCTTGGTCCCAACTACACAAAAGAAGGTGTTGCTGGTAATGATATCTCACGTACTAACGTCCCCGATATCAGAGTTGCGTTTCGTTATGAAACACTCGTTGATGAACTTTCAAATATTTTCAAGGTTGCCGATAAAGAGGTGTAATCCTATTAGGTAAGTGGGTCTTTACTATTGGAAGGGAAGGGAATGGAGTATGATAGTGTAGCTATGGACAAAATCATGAAATTAAGCAAGCTTGTTTCTTGGAAGTATGTAATATATTTTTTTAATAAATTAGTGTTGAGGCCTGATGCTTTGGTAAGCACTGAACAAATTAATAAAAATGACCAAACACAATATAACTCAGAAGTTAGTCACATGTGTGTAGTCTCTTGCACAACAAAACTCTTGATCATTATTGTCTTCTTTCTAGCAGTTTTATTCATTTTTTAAGTCATTTTATAGGCCTAGGTATCTAGCAGCTTTGTTCTAAATGAGATGGCATACCCTAGTAGTTCTAAGTGAGATAGCATACCCTAGTATGCCCAGGTGACTAGTCTCATCATAATAATGTTCTGCACATTAAAAGTTAGTTTGTTGGTTTACAGGTAATTTGTATTTAAAATACTAATATTATATGTAAGTGGTATATGGCAATATCTTCTTTGGCCAAAGACATTTATTTCAAAACTTGCCTTGTAAGTTTCTACGGTAGGTACTTGTTTTGTTTAAAGTTGCTCTTTAAATATATTTTTAGTATTTTGTATTTTATCCTTTAGTCTGATAGTTTTGTTTACTAGTAATTTTCAAAGTTTTTGGTAGCATTAAATAAGTACTAGTAGGTACATACATACATTCATTCATACATACATACATACATACATACATACATACATACATACATACATACATACATACATACATACATACATATATTTATTATTTTGCGTACTTCCACTTTGCATTTTATATATTGTGCCATACTGTCCTATATCAATATTAATGTCTGAACTTACTCTACATCAATGTGGATCGATGTAAAGTATACATTAGTTTTTTATTATATCCCAATTGCCCAATTGCTAGTGTTGATAAGGAACTTTAAAAAAAGAACGTGCTCATAGGAATGCCTTTTTAGTTGAAGGAACTTTAAACACAACAAATTACAAATGTTGAGAAACTGTAACTTTTATTAAAGTTCCTCTTAAAGACAAGAGTTCTTTACTTTTAAAAGTAGGGCTACCAAAGCCTACCTTTTTTTGTGGAAACTTGCCACCACTGCTAATTGCCATTTACATTTTTTTATAAAATGTCTCATGATTAATAAAATAATTGATGTTCTGATACCTAAAGTTTTGCTTAGAAGATTTGTTCTGAAAAATTCACAAGTTCTTTGCTTGAGTTATGGAAATAATAAGTCAAACAAGTAGTTCAATCACTTGGAAATATAGACTGTTTGTGTGCCACTTGCAAAAAGATACTGTGTAATGGCTTTGATTGTATGATCTTGCTATGGCCATATAAGGCTGTGATTTACTTAGTGTGACGATGAAAATGGCACAGCAAGTAACTAGAAATAGTACTTAGTATTTTACAAAAAAAACATGCGCAGTGCATTATACATTTTTTAAATGTGGCATAAGGAATTCCGAATTATAGTACGTATAACAAATTTCATGATTGTGTCCAAAAGAGTCCTAGTATTCTGCTATGCACCTCTATCTATTAAAAACAATAAAGTAAATGTATATGCAGAAAGTAGACGACCTGTTGCACTATCATTAAAACTGTGATTGCTATAGTATACACACTTATAAGCCACATACAAAAATAACCCACGTGTAATTTTCAGGCATTCATTTTTTGTAAACGTGTTTGTTTCCTATTATAAGTTGCTGTATAAAATGTTAGAATAAATAATTAATTGTATGAAATAATTTCTTAGACACTCCAAACAAGATTAATACGATGCACGATTGAATAATATTTTATCAACTTGCCGCAACATATTTTCCTTCCCCCTCCAGCTAGTTAAGTGGGATCGATCGCAACAGTGGTCTGCAGGTCTCTTCCGCTTAAGTACATGAAAGGTTATGTTTAATGATGTCATTCAAAACGGTACTTGCACCGTCCTTGACCTATTAATTCATATCTGTCAATGCCAGCGTAGTAAACAATGCAGTTCATTATGCAATGTGACTATTATGAGTGAGAGCTGATAAACTCCATCTGCCTACATCTCGTTACGACCTCCTCAGCTGTCGGCTGCTTACTGAGCAGGCCAGCCAGTGATCGGTCGAGAGCTGGGAGATGTGAGAGCGATCCGGCTGTGTTCCAATTGATGGGCGTGTATCGTTGTGTGTATCTATCTGCCAGTGACATTGCACTGACCAGAGCAATACGAAGAGCTATCAATGCAGTGGTTTCTTGCCCAATAGTTGCACCACCATTGCACCCTCCCAAAGCGCGCGCATTATTTAAATGTGCACAAAATTATAATTTTCTTCTGCGTTCAGAAATAAGCAGCAGTCTGTTTTTTTTTAAGGAGTACGGTAAGTTTGGAAAAGAGCGTGGCTTATACGAGTGTAACTACGGCACTTTACTTTCTTTAAAGAACTATATATAATTTATGATTTAAATATTCAGACTCTTTCTGTAGTACTATGAAGTATGTATTTATATAATACAACTTGAATGGAACAGATGTTCAGGAGGCGGATAGCAAATCTCTTGTTCTTATCTCTAATGCTGACCTCAATGCTCCCATATTCACATTAAGATATTTAGGTAATGCAAAGAGAGGAGCAGAGAAAGAAATGCTGCATGGTAGAAGTTGACAACTGAATAGCTCCTTCCACTCAGATCTTCATCATGTATTGTTGTCAGTCTCCAAACATAATCTTGATTCTCACTTAAAAATTAAAATATTATGCAATGGAAATAATCTGGATTTTTCAATCAAATTTTTTATACTTGTGATGTTATATTATATAGTATATAGGCATTGTCAAAGAATATACCATTTTTTTATTAGTAGTAGTACATAATATATATAAATCAAATCAAAGAGGCTGAATGGTCGTTCATATGAAGATGATAATTTTTGTAATTTTGACGAGTCCTTTATACAGGTAAATCTCATCAGAGAAATAGTATATTATCTTCAGAATTATCTATTCTATACAAATGGTGTATGTGCCATAATTTTTTCTAAATATAGTATTTCATGTATTATTTATAAGCTAAAAAATAAAAAAGTCTGGTCACATAGAGCTTTATTCCCTAGGTGTGATCATTACGTACTATGGCTTACCTTTCCTTGACTAGGTTGTGTTTTATTAAAGTTCCAGATACATCACTCTCTGTACTTATGTATGTAAGGCAATGTAACCAAATGCTAGTTGTTTTATACAGTACATTCTATGAACTATAATTCACCAGGTATTTCAAACTGGAAATAAATTTGGTTTTTATTTCCAGGCCATATTACAGTATCCAGCCCATGTCACAAAGTTAATAGACTAAAAAATAAAAAATAACTTTTGAAAACACTCAAAACAGACATGGTAATGCCCCTGTTATTAGTATTATTTTTTTCCATCTCTGCCTTTACGGTGCTCAATTGATTTGCCAACCAAGATAATTAAAAAACGATGTTTGGTAATTAAAAATCAGTTACCCCATACTTGGACATGGCTTGATTTGAATGTTTTCCTCAAAATTTGCAGTTTTATTTAACCATAAAAATAGTATGGGGTTGAACTTTTCCTCTTAGACTGGCAAGTATTTTAACTTTTTAAGCATATTTATTTAGATACAGGTACATAATTGCACAGAATATGTTCCACCCAAGTTCAAAACAGTTACTATAGTATGTATAGGAATATGAGACAGCCACCCATGTTATTAGAAGATGATAAAAAATTATATAAACACTTTAAAATTTGATTTAGATTGGAGAAGGGTTGACAGGTTGGGAAAACAGAGATCATGAAAAAAAAATACTTTTCACCTGCGGATGACAACTGCAGCTAATTTGAAGTAGTTTGTTACCTTAATCCATGATGCGTTTCGTCCTTCTGGGATGAACTAAACAAGCCGAAACGAAAAATGAAACGCGTTTTGGATTAAGGTAACAAACAACTTTAAATTAGCTGCAGTTGTCATCAGCAGGTGAAAAGTGTTGTGGCCCCCTGCCATTCAGCCTGGGCTTTATGTTCTCTATGCTTTCCCAACCTGTCATCCCTTCTCCAATCTAAACTAAACTAGCCGGTTGACCTTTTCCACACAAATTGTAAACCAGTCCTTTTTTTCATTTCATTTCATTTTTATTAGCATCTTAAGACTTCACATATGTTTTGTAGTCTTGTAACTTGATTGATTGATATAGGTCTGTCTGTATGTGTTCACTGTTTATTAAATACAATTTCTTTGCAGTTAGGGCTATATGACAGAAATATTGAAAATGAATATGCCTTAATAAAGTTCCACAGTGTAATGGCAAGATTTACTGTAAGTAAGAATAACCCACTTTTGTATAATATGTGGGCTGGACTGTATCTTGAAATTGAACTCGTGACCCCCTCAAGACATCAATGTGCAGTGTCTTGAAACAAGGTATGGAATTGAACAGCAGATCAATACTGAGCACAATGTAGGACTAGCAACTTTACATAGCCTAATTCTTTTGCAACCATCACTTGCCTTTATTGTCTAGTCTACTACAGTTCAGTTCTACTAGTCAACAACATGTGTGCATTTACAAATACAAACAACAATATAAATTAAAAACAAAAAAGGAAATGTTAACCGACACAGCTACAGCATGGTTTCATCATGATGGCTATTTTTGCATGTTATTGCTAATGCATTGTTAAAAAATAATAGTGTATATATATAATTTTTTTTTATTTTGCAATTTTCATCAGATCTTTGCCAGTAACAAGAAATTTTCCAATGCCAAAAAACTAGGACTGTGCAAATAGTGATTTTTCACTTCAAATCGAATTTCAAATAATCCAACTAGAAAAGTTTGAATATCGAATAATTTTATCTTCGAATAATTTTGAATAATGACGAAAATAACAACAAATGCAAACATCACAACACTGAAAATCTGAAATCGCCGGAAATGGTTACGCAGCAGCTGTTGTGTTCGTTGTAGTTGTAGTCACCACGAAAGTCAAAGAAATTTTTCTTTTTGTCACTAGCACGCTCTGTCGATGAACAAGTGAACTTCTTGCTCTCTTGCAACGAAAATTCAAACTACTTGCACTTTAAGCGGGCTTTTTAATAGATGTGTGTTAATAACCGAGAGACTCGCAAAAGCCAAAATAGTTTAAATTTGGAATAGGCCTAGTTACTATTTGAAAGTCGAATATTTGCACAGCCCTACAAAAAACACTATGTAGCAGTAGTAGTATCCAATTTTACAAGTTTTTATGTAAGGATCACAACCATTTTGGTACCGATTCTGCAAACTAACTCTGGTCTCTCTCTTACCTACTAATATAACGGGTATCAAGCCAATCAATTGAATTGAATTGGTTGATTGATAGTTAATTGACCAGTCAAACATGATTGTCAATTTACCAAGCTATATTCGTCTGGCCAAGAATTGGTCAAAGAAATATTTTCTTATTGCATCAGTCATCTATTGTACTATGGTTTGTTTTTTTTCTTTTCGGCTGCCCGCCAGAAAGTTTTTGTAACAACCGTTATTACAGATCTCAAACCAAGTAGTTAGTACTTTACCCTTACAAATTTGATGTAGCTCTGTTGTTCTCCTTGTAATATTTTGGTGGGAGCAGGCTATGTGCCAGTATTCCCCTCCCCAATCATTATTATTCTTCCATCAATAAATTTATCTCCACTGATCAGACCAACAAGCCTAGTTTAATAAAAATTGGCCTAATCACCAAAAAATAAATTTTCATAAATACAGTATGTATAAATTTGGAGTAAGAACCTCATTTATAAACCATTACCAAAACCAAAACTATTTTTTAACATTTTTGGATGAGCGTAGCGAAGATTCCATTGTACTACACTGGAGAAAAAAATCCGGATTTTTTTTTTTTTTTTTTGTATTTTTGTGTGTTTGTCCACACGATTCCGGCTAAACCGATACTCCAAAAACGATGAAATTTTATGGAGGCCTTCGAAATCTCTGAACTTAGAACTGCCACGTTTTTGAGCGCAATCGGAAAAATATTTCTTCATTTATATATTTATATATTTCGCAATTTTACGATTTTTTTTTATTTAAAAAAAAATCTTCAGCTTATAACACCTAGCTACACACTTTATCGGATTTTAATGATTTTTTCACAGAACCTTGATTTTATGAATTTAGATATTCGTGTGAAATTTGAGCGCAATCGAAAAACTATTTCTCATGAAAATCAAAATTTTCACCTTTCTTTTCTTTTTTAAAACAATTCTTTGACTTATAATGCTTTATCCTATTGTAATGATTTTTTCACAGAACCTTAATTTTATGAATTAATATATTCGTGTAAAATTTGTGCGCAATCGAATAATTATTTCTTATGAAAATTTCAATATTACGATTTTTTCCTTTTTTTAAATTATGATTAATTAAAGATAATTTTTTAATTTAATTTCATTTAATTTTTTAAAAAATCTTCAACTTAGTAATGATATTTTCACAGAAGAACAGAAAATCCGCATAACACATGGCAGCTCAATGCACCAAATTACGCTCATCCAACAACGCGGCGGGACTTAAGCGTTTTCCTAGTTTAGTCCATTTTACTCCCAGTATTGAGGTGTTTGAAGCATTTTATTTTTTGTGGATCATTTTAGCAAAAAGCATACAATTTAGATGGCTGATATTTTTACCCTTTATTATTATCCCTTACACTAACACACTTTATGACTAAGACATTTGATATTTTGAAATGTTATCTTTAATATCTTGCATTGTCCAATTTTTATTGTTTGCAGTTAGGCCTATAAAATACTCTCAGCATACGGGAAAAGGCAAAAAATCGTATAACGCTAGTTTTTAAAGATAGGGTACACATTTCAAAATTTTAAAATGTCCAAGTCACAGGCAAGTAGTATCTATCCTATAATTCAGACATTCAATCTAATACTTGCTAAAATGATGCACAAGTATACAGTAGTTATTTTGGAACACATACAGTACTTTTGTGCTTGCATCAAAGGAGTTTTTGTAAATCACATTGGTTGACCAATAATCAATAAATAAATTGATGTGGAGGCAGGAGGAACATGGGAAGAAATGCCAAGTTTCACATGCTTAGTAACAGCCAATTCTGTGCCCTAGATAATGGTGGAAAACCACCACTTACCTCAACGCAGATGAGTATATCCATCTTTAACGTGGTTGACCCCCATATAGTTGACCCATTTTAATTAGACCAGTCCAAGGGCCATCCCCACTTACTTTCTCTCTTGGGCTGTTCATGCCAACCTTTATTTAATAAATATGTACCTACTATTTTACCAGAGTAATACAATACCTTGGTATTTCTTCATGTTTACTAAAATATTTTCAGGCGAGTAGGCTCGTATGCTTGTGCCCTTAAATATGTGCGTGTAGTAAAATATCAACGATAATTTATGTGAGGATTCCCAAAGTAATGTAAGACTATGTTTCCTTGCATTTCATAAGAAATATTATATTTATATTGTGATACAGTGGAATTGATTATTTATGATCAATTTTCTTCTTAATTATATTATGTAATTGTGAAATGTTACCCATAACCCTAGAATCAATTAATCTGTTTGTTTGCAAGAACATTACACATTTCAATTATTGGGTGCATTAAGACAGGTTGATGGGAATTTGTATTTGACAGTGAGATTATCTAGTTCGAGATGGTTCTTATTAAAGTAAAACTCTTGTACTTTTCTTAGACAGAAAAGCAGAAATTTCTAATTTTAGTTTTTACTACTGCTTATGGTGTTTTTAAAAATATGGAGAAATGCAAATATTATCTTGTGTAGCATAATTATTGTTTCACAAATATACATAAACATATTATATCTTTAATATATTTATTGTTTAAATTATAAAAACCTGAGCAAACACCACCAATCATATTTATATAAAAATGAATAAACACACTTTCCAGTTGTAGACAATTGGCTTTGCAAAAGCTGTTAATAGGTGGGTATGTCCGATATAAAATTGGATGAGCGAAGCGAAAGACTTCAATTTAACTGACCCCCAAAAAAATTTAGCTCGGGTGTTTTTTTTTGTTTGTTTTTTTTTGTCTGTTTGTTCGCTCTCTACCGGGCAAACGGCATATGCGATCTTGATGAAAATTGGAGGGGACCTTCGAAATCTCTAAACTTAGACTTGCTACGTTTTTGGGTACAATCGAAGAAATATTTCTCATAAACATCGTACTTTTACGATTTTTTTTTTATTTTTAGTGCGATATTTTCGTGACATTTGGGCCGATTCTGGCCAAATGGGTGGGGCTACAACGTTCATATTTTACATGGACATTAAGGTAACGGTGATGTATTGCTTTCTGAAAGAAAAAGTTGTAAAAGTTAGCCAGAATCTATAGAATAATGGTTTTAATATGAGTTTTTGAGGTTTATAATAACAATTAACAAGTAACAATAGAAACTTGACAACAATCGCCTACAATGAGTTCAAAAAGCACTTGCAAAGAAAAAGTGGTCCTACGCAAACTAAAAAACTTACAAAAAAGCTCATCCATCAATGCGGCGGGACTTAAGCGTTTTCCTAGTGAGTGATAAAAATCATGTTTGATAAGAAAATCCTTTTAAAAAAGATGTGCCTGAAAGTATTCACCTGTGAATCCCTGTTTAATTTGACCATTCTACATTATTGGATGAGCAAAGCGAAGACTTCAATTTCACTGACCCCCCAAAAAATTTAGCTCGGGTGTTTTTTGTTGTTTTTTTGGTTTTATTTATTTAATTTTTGTCTGTTTGTTCGCACGCTACCGGGCAAACGGCATTTACGATCTTGGTGAAAATTGGAGGGCACCTTCGAAATCTCTGAACTTAGACCTGACACGTTTTTGGGTACAACCGAAAAAATATTTCTCATGAATATCGTACTTTTACGATTTGTTGTGCGATATTTTCGTGACATTTGGGCCGATTCTGACCAAACGGATGAGGTTACAACGTTCATATTTTACATGTACATTAAGGTAATGGTGATGAATTGCTTTTTGAAAGAAAAAGTTTAAAAAGTTAGCCAGAATCCATAGAATAAAGGTTTTAATATTAGTTTTTTGAGGTTTTTGATTGGGTCGGGGCCTACAGGGTTGGCTTGGTCGCTTTGATTTTAAGTCCCCCACTGAAAATCAGTTATATAACTGAGTGGGTAGACTCTAAATACAATTTATTTATTATTTATTTATTTTAATTAACAAGTAACAATAGAAACTTGACAACAATCACCTACAATGCATTCAAAAGCTCTTGCAAAGGAAAAGTGGTCCTACGCAAACTAAAAACTTACAAAAAAAGGCTCATCCATCAACGTGACTAAAAAAAGAGGTTGCGAAGCTTCCTAGTATTATATATTTATTCCAGATTTACAGTAGGGAGGAAATTACTTACATGCAAAGTTAGTTTCTTTAAATTTAAACAGACCTAGTTACATTGTGGCCATTGTTTATAGTCATGCATTTGCACCCTCTCTGAAGGTGCCAGAGGGCCAAAGCCCCCATGAGAAAGATTTTCACGCAACCTTGTAGTTTTTATTTTTGCTGTTTAAAATAGTACCTGACTATACCAGCAAGCAGTGGCGACTTGTAACCATTAGGATATTAAGTGGTTCTACTATTTCAAATGTGTCTGTAAGGGCATGTACTGGCTTTTGTCTGTTCCTAGAGATTTTCAAGAGGGGAGGGTGTCCGACTCGCATTTGAATACATAAAAAAATGTGTATACTGCAAATAATAATTTTAGAATACCTTTGATCAGCACTCGTTACACAGTATTCTCTGTAAATAATAAAAATGGTGCTCCTCCCCCTCCCAGCAAACAGATTTGGGTTATCTTTGGTGTTATATCTAGCAAGCAGGTGTGTTAAGAGCTGAGAGCACCTCTGACTTCCGAGCACACCCGTGTGCGATCCTCTATTGCCTAGTACGGCCGAGGTCTCGGTGAATGCCGGCAGACAGAGCCAAGCACTCGATCCCTCCAATGCATTGAAAATCCATGTACCTACTATGCTAGTCCAAATAACTCTCGAGTTCAGACTCGTCTACGCCTAGCAAATAATCAAACCCATTTCAGCTCTAGCGTACTACAATGTCCCTTCAGCTGTTGCATAAGTTGAATTGAAATATAATAAAACTAATAATATATTGTTTTTAGAAAATTTAAGGTAGTGCTAGTGCACCAGTCACCAGACCTTAATTTTTACAAACTACTTTCACGTAGGGCCTATTAGTAATTACGGAGTGGGGTTTTATTTTATTTTTTTCCATTTACTTTTACCATTAAAAACCGCTGGGTTCTGTGCAATGACTTCATAAAGAAGATATTTGAAACTAAAATTGTGTCCTGTACCCCCCCCCCCCCTAAAAAAAAAGTGTTCAATAACTTTTGGTCACTCAAGTCATTTTGGAAAGTTGGCACCCATGCATCAAAAGGTTTTCCCTCGCCTAAAGAAAAAGGTTGACAGCTAGGATTTTAGCTAAAATAGTGTGCTCTGTGAATGTGATAAAATGTCTGTTATGTATGCAATATTGATTTGAACTGATCATCACTTGGATCAAAACAATTATTGAATGACTTCACATTGACTCGCATTTTTTTCGGTACTTGTTCATTAACGGGACCCCCCTCAATTTTTTGTTAATTGGTCCCCCCCATCGTCGTTTTTTTACTTATTTTTGTTTACAATAAATAATTACAACTAGCGAGGAGTTGAATATGACTCTGACAGTGAACTTGACTCACACGTTTAACGTGACTCAGGCAAGTACAGTCCATTGGAACGCGTAGGCTTACATGAGAGCAGTCGTCGCCGTGCAGCTGACATTGACGTTCACGGACACCAAATGAACCTTCAAAACCTTTAACGTCGCTATTTTAAACGAAAGTACTTTTCCATTGACAGTCCTTTATATTTAATATAGCAACGTTAAAGGTTTTGTAGGTGGAGTATGTTGGCGTAGGCCGTGTCACTCCTGGCGCAAAGTATGTAGCCGGAAAGGATGTTTTCGAGGCTTTGTTCGAAATAATTGTGTTTTCCTGACCTCCTGAAACTCAGATGGAGTAGATGTAGTAGTCATGATTGTCTAATGAAATGTTTTTACTGAATTTTTACATTTTTTGGAGGGGGTCCCGTTAATGAACAAGTACCTTTTTTTCTTTATAGTGTTTCAATTCAACGTACCTCCAACTTCCATCCAAGTGTGAGAAAATATAGTTTCATGCATGACTTCTTTTTGTCCGACAGGACAAATACAAGTTATGAACCTGTGTCCGAAAAGAATATTTACAAAACCTATTTTATCTTATTCTTATACAGATAAAGGTGTTGACTCGTTGTACTCGACACTGGGTAGGGGGCCTACATGTTTTTAAAATTTATTTCTCATTTTGTTAAGACATCGCAGATGTGATGCGAGATTATATGAGACGGATTAAATTGTATTAGTATTATTTTCAAGATTACATTTAATAAAGTAGGCATAAAATGCTTTTTCCCATCCCTACATTATTTTTTCAAGTTGGAAGAAGCCGTTAGTGGTGGCTCATACTGTCATTCAATTAGGGCCTGGTCAGCAAAGCGTAAGAGACTAGGAAGATGTAGGTTCATGTCCCGCATAAAGCATGGATTTTAAAAATTGTCCTTCAACCTCATCATACCTTATAGTCTGATAGCAATAGTGAAATAATAGAGACAAAGACATCTTATATAGAAATAAAATAAGTTGTACCAAGTTATGGAAACATTTTTTTTATTAAAACAATAGAAGATTCACTACTTTACAATAACAATTATATCATAATCAAAACCAATGTGCGGTACAAAGCCTGCACTATAACACTTCAGCAAGGCTACAGGGTTCCCTACAAAAATGTATTAAAAGCATTTTCTCTGACCATTTTCATTGGCAGTACCGCTCTCAAATAAATATACACATGATTATGAATTGCAAATAGATCAATTAATGTAACATACAATTTTTTAGTTTCAATAGGCGTAGGGCTTACAGTTTATTTGCAATTAATTTTGAATGATACATCTAGGCTACAACAACTAAAACTAAACACATTGTTTCTTAACGGCCTCCTCTAACCCTTGGCTTGTTGTTGAGAACCCCGGCTTTATTACCTATAGTATTTAATCCTCCATTATGCTTTATTTATATTTTACATAGCCTGTACCATAGATCATAAGAAATATACGTCTAAGCTAATGAGTATGTAGGCAGGCTAACTAACTTATTTGCAACATTTATAGTTTGTAACTGTAGTACCCATAGCAGGCCAACTTTATAAGACCTGTTAGAAATCCTGAGCTAGGTAATGTTTTGTAACAAATTAGGTATGTTATAGACACCGGTAGGTAGGCATACCTACCTATTCAATTGTATTGGTCAGTGGTCAGTCTACTGACGATACATTACATGATGGTTTACTCAGATCCTATTCAATTGCTTTTGCTGCTGAATCCATGAATGTGGCCAGTTTGATGTCGCGCTGACTTAACCCGTTAACATCATGTGTTGATAATGTAACTTGTACTTTGTTGTACACATTAAACCATTCGGGATGATGGTCCATTTTCTCTGCTAGTAGGGCTACTCGGCACATGAAGCCGAATGCTTGGTTGAAGTTTCCAAAGAGAAACTCTTTATGGATGGCATCCCGAGCCTCCACCACGTTCCACCCACTTGCTAAGAGTGGTTCCAGCGAAGCGGAACGTTCCTCGGAGGTGAGCTTGGCCAACTGAATCAAACCAAATTATGAAGTCTATTTTTACTTTATTGGGAAGCATGGCATGTCTACAGGCCTAAAGGATTATAAATAAACATATTAGATTTTAATAACAGGTGCCTAATGAACTTTTTCACTGCTTTTTGTCTGTGAATGAATATTTAAGAAGTGTGCTAATAATTTGATGTTAATTTGATGCTCCTAAACATTGACATTGTTGGCAGAATAAATTAAAAAATATTACCAACAAGGCAAAAATACTTAGCCTAAATTTGAATTTTTTATCATTGTTTATTTATAATTCTAGGCCTACGTCTGTGGCATTTTATTCATTGAACGTCTACTTCTATGTTAACAGTAGCTACCTAGTACCGAGTACGGTACCTAGGCCTATGTAATAAAATATCACACTACCATGACCAAATATACCAAAGTTATAAGCTGTGTGGAAACTGTCAACATGACCTTGGCAAGTGTAAAATAAAATCGTACCTATAGCCCTTTAGGTAGCCTTAGACGGAAGTCATTTGCTAAGTATAGACAATATATTATAATCTAGGTGCTACTGACACTGTGTCCTATAGGCTGCACCGCTGCAGGCTACTATTAGTATTACCAGTGGTATTACCCTATTGATAGGCCTAGTAGGTATTTGACACTCCAATTAAATGGATATGAATAAAAAAATATGGGAGTACCTATAGTCGTTAAGAACTACTGTAGCAGAAAGAACAGCTGAAATGTTTTTTCCAAATGACCCAGCAGATAAATTGATGTGTTCATTTTGCTTGCTATGCTCATCAAAATGTTGATAGCCATCTCTCCCCCCACCCCTCACTCAAGATCCTTCACCAATGAGTGGTTCTAGCCTAGTCTACCATTTATTAGTTTCCACATTGGTCGACGTATTTAAAGCTAGCCTATAGGCCTAGTACAACAAAAAAGATTAATTTAGGCCATCTACAGCAGGCAAAACAAAATATAAATTACATTACTTTCTACTTTTTTACGAAAGGCCTAAGCGCAGACAACAGATTGGAATCTGTTATCTGTGGCCTTGTGTGGTCTAGCTTGACCCTAGTCTTAAGTGTGAATGACCTCTAGGCCAGCATGCTGCCACATGGGTAGGCCTAGGCCTAGCCTAGAGCTGCCTGGGATATTTTGTCAAAGGTAGAAATAGTAGCCGACTAACCCTAGAGAAAATAAAATTAAAGACTGCAATATCTAATACCCTGGCATCGATTGTGAACAAGTCCAGGTACGCGTACTAGGCCCACATGAAAGCCTCTAAACCGGTCTTTGGCTGCCATCGACAGGTGGTTGCTTGGTTGATCCAATCGCTTCCAGCGAGTGCACATGCCCAAGCCCCTTACTTGTAGGTTTTCCTTGCCTTCAGCGTAAGCAACTCAAAAATCACAACAAGAAAACTAATTTCTAAAATAATTTGCCTACTTAAATATTAATTAGGCCTAGAGGCTAAGCCAACCGCCTACGTTTTATTACCATCTTTCCACGGCGTTTATTGACGGCTGCTGTCACTGTCGACGTAAAGCGTGCAGAGAGAGTTGTCAAGTTAGGTAGGCTTACGCCTACAATCGATCGACAGAGGGCATAGTTTGCGATTGAAATTAGCGACATTTCTGTTCGTAGTGTTGGTAACAGAATTTGTTCAAGTATACGTTTATTAGGTTATGTTACACTTGATAAATGTTATCATAAATAATATCTTGACTGTTCATGTGTCACACCTTATGATCCTTTCCCTATTTCTTACTGTACAGTTTCTAAATCTTAATCGTTGACAAGATACTAGTAGGCCTAAGGCCTAGGCCTGACTATCTATGAATAAAATGTTGAATCTTATCTTTGTAAGTACACTGTTGCAAACAAAATTATTGCGGTGAACTAAAATACGCTAATGGCAACTACGAACGGCAACTGCTGAAAATTGAATGAATAATAGAAGCGGGATATTTAATATTATTATACGATTCATTGTTCAAGAAATGTTTATTGTAATTATTATTAATAACAACGTGCTACAACAACATGCATACCTACATTCATATTTTTTTTCTTTTATTCGAACGATTTATTTTACACCAATCACAGTTTACATTTTCATGAAGATTTTTCTTCAACACAGAGTTTCTCGATTTGGTTAGTCGGGAAACACTCCCGTAGGTGTAATTGTTATCCCCCCAAATACAAAAATTTGTAAAAAAAAAAAAAAAAAAAAAAAACGGCAGCCAAGCTCTCCTTCAAAAGTCTTTTGCTGTGAATGCTGTGAGATATAGAAGTTGAGCCAAGCATTTCATTCTTTCTGTTTCTAGCAGCACTTCCGTGACGTCACAGCCAAGATGGCAGCGCCCACAAATCTCTACTAAAACTACCGTATACGGTTGTTTTTGTTAACGCCATGAAGGTGCTGTGCTAACATGTGCTGCATGGTGGAAACGAGTTTCTAGCAGCACTTCCGTGACAAAACTACCGTATAGTTTCGCATTGAAAAGAAGTAAGATCATTTCGCCTGTTGACGAGCGCCAAGCCAACCATTTTCGTGGTAAAAAAAGTATAAATTTTAAACTCGAAATCATAAAAAAAACTACTTGGCCATTGACTTTTTAGAGTCCTCGTACCAAGTTAAAACATCTTTACAAATTTGAGAACATGTTACCACAAGACATTAAACTGCTCGCAGACTCGTTAATACTTTCAAGATTCAATTACGCAGACATCATCTATGGTCCATGTTTGGATGCCATAGACAAGCAAAGGATACAAAAAGCTCAAAATGCATATGAGCATATCACATTGATACAAGGAAATTGGATGGCTAAACATGGAAAACAGGAGGAAAGCTCACCTTGGAACACTTACTAACTCAATCCTCACAAACAAATCTCCATCATACTTATGTAACAAACTTATGGAAAGAAGTAGTAAGTTTACAGTTCATACCAGAAATGCATTTAAACTCATTTTATACTCTCACTCCACAGCCATGTTTCAACGTCCTTTTACTCACAGTCACACAGCAATAAAAATATACAACCTCCCTACCAAAAGCGCTTACAAAGAAATGTAAAAACTTGTTCAAACAAGAATTTAAAAAAATATTACTATCTCAACAACACTAGGTGTTGATCCACAACTTTAAACTCACTCACTACTAAATGGACATACCCCCCCCCCTCCCCTACCTGCTCTCAATGTCAAAAGAAAGCCTATAAAATGTTAATTCATGCAAGTGTTAAGTTTTAGGTACCTGACTAACTTTACAAAACTCTAGATTTTAGCAAGTTATGACATATTTTGCATATTTTATATGCTATAACTTACCTATATTAATTTTTTAATATTAGTTGTAACTTGTAAATGATATGATCCTCATATTGATAGGTATTGATATGTGATATTATGTACGATGATATTATGAAGACTGTCACTGCAAGATGGTATTTATGTAAAATTATCTTTTATTGTAGATGTACTGGTAAACCTACTATATCCAAGATACTAAATTACTTATTCCTATTTGTAAACTCACACCTTTTTATTCGAATCTGTTACTTGCAGTGTGTGTATGGTTAAATTGAAAAAAAGCGATGAGCTTAACTTCGCCAATAAAGACCTATTCTATTCTATTCTTCTACTCTAAATTCAATAGCCAAGTAATTATTTATGATTTTGAGTTTGAAATTTTTACTTTTTTTACCACGAAAATGGTTGGCTTGGCGCTCGTCAACAGGCGAAATGATCTTACTTCTTTTCAATGTGAAACTAGGGAGAAAGAATGAAATGCTTGGCTCAACTTTTATATCACACAGCATTCACAGCAAAAGACTTTTGAAGGAGAGCTTGGCTGTAGTTTTTTTTTTCTTCAAATTTTTGTATTTGGGGAGGATATTACATCTTTTTGTTGTTTGTTTCATATCAAGGCGTGAAATACGTGTTTGGCAACATACAATGTTTTTATTAAATTTCCTATGGTTAATGTCGTCTTGGGTTTTTGTGTGAATAATTTGTTGGCCGGACTATAACACATTGACGCATAATTTGAATCAGCAATTAAGGCAGGGAACAGTGGGGATGAAATATCGCTTGTCTCGTGGCGGATTATTATGTTTCATATTGTTATGTACCATCATGCCAAATTTCATGCTGATAACTCATTCGGTGCCTTCATGGTGAATGCTGGAAATCAAGGTATAAATAATTAAACTATTAGGGATGGGGGTTGAAAAAATGTGGTTTAGGAAATGAGAATAGGCCGATTGGGATCAAACACATTAAAATATAATTTACTAATTTGAATAAAAATTCAAATTTGGGTTAGAGCTATGAATTATTCCAATTTTAGGGGATGATTTAGGGGGTGTTGGGGGTGGAATATCGCTTGCCTCTCGGTGTATTATTTTTCATATTAGAATGTACCATCATGCCAAATTTCATGCTGATAACTCATTAGGTGCCTTAATGGTGAATGCTGGAAATCAAGGTAAAAATAATATAAACTATGAGGGATAGGGGTTGAAAAAATGTGGTTTAGGAAATGAGAATAAGCCTATTGGGTTAAAACACATTAGAACAATTTTAATAACTAATTTGAATAAAAATATCAAAAAACATCAGCGACATCTGTCAAGCAAACTTGAACTAAAATTCAAAGTTGGTTTACAGTTTCTCCGATAGGTAGCGATACCAAAGGCTAGTATTGTTCAAAAACTATTTAGAATGTAGAATTAGTACGTTCCATTTGGTGTTGGACCTTGAACTGGACTTGGACCTGGACTTGGACCTGGACTATTACAAGAATTCAGACACACCCTAAGTGTGGTCCAAGTTTCATAGTTCTAAGATATACTGTTTTCTCTGTAGGATTCCTCTCCGTCAGAATTCCCCCCCCCTCCTCCCCCAACCAACCAACCAACCAACCAACCAACCAACCAGCCAGCCGGAAGATTTTCGTCGATTTTTGCGCACTTTTTTAACACAGAACGGGTTATCGAATCGGGCTGATTTTTTTTTGTATTTCATGGACCACAATTATCAGGTCATATACCGAGTTTCAAGATTGTAAATTTTTCGGGACGGCGTGTGCAGATAGCTGAAAACCCCCCACCTCGGGGAGGAGTAAACAGGGTCGATCGCCTACTAGCAGTCGCGTGCGCTTGGCTGCGGGCGAACGACCGTCGCCCTAGATTATTTACTACAATTCAGAAATTAAAAAAGGAATGCGGGAGACCCGTGGTTCGAATCCCGGTTGGGGCGGACTTTTTTAATTTCTGAATTGTAGCAAAGGATTACTGCAATCATTCAGTTCGAGGACAAAAACATAACGAAACGATATTACAAAATACAAATCTATGTATATATATATTTGTCGGTGGACGCCCAGGTTCTGCCCTGGTTCATCTTATTTTCGACGCGGTTTTACCCAAGATCCTTGTTTTTATCCTATGACGGGCCGCGAAAACCACAACAATATATAATTATATAGATGTTAGTACTTTAGACAGAAATTAAAAAAGTGACTACACCGTTAGACAGTTTTAAATTGGTGGCCGCATAGCTCAGTTGGTAAGCCGGTAAGCTAAGGTCCCGGGTTCATACCCCAGTGTAGTCACTTTTTTAAATTTCTGTCTAAAGTACTAACATAACAGCGTTATAGTCACCTATTATAAAGCCTAGTTTAAACATATATATAGATATATATAGATAGTTCAAGAGGCATTTGGGTTTAATTACACAACACACCCCTGTGCATCCACACACGGCGAAAGCGAGCGACACTATTCGTTCGGACAGAGCTCAAATATTCAACATTTGCAGCCTGTACGTTAATCTGCATTTTAAAAGTCAGGTCTGTCCTCATTCTGCATTGCTCGAAATATTGTTGATAAGGCAAGCACAAGCACGTATAATTACTAATTAGTTACAGAGAGAAGCAGCTCGCGGGTCTCTTGGACATGAAAATAAGTCATTCTTTGGGGAACCGTCGCCTGTTTCGAGCTTAAAATACGAGTGGTTAAGCTGCTAATGTGGTTCCATAAGGTAGTGAGGTGTCGGCATGTGTAGAACACGTGTATGGTAGTGCCCCACCATGACAGTACGTATACCCCATGGGTATACCCATTAATAGTCTTTCTACCTAGGAAGCCCTATTTTAATGTAGGCCTAATCCTAGGAGCGGGCCAAGAAATCAAGATTAATTAGTTTATTCATAAATTCAAAACTGACTAATACATCGTGCACTTTTTTTAGAATCTGGGACTTCTTTTATAATGAACAAAAATCATATTTACAAAACCAGTCAGCGCCAGATGCCAAGTATTCGAATTTAACCACAGCCTTGTAAAATCATGCTTGTGATATGACGAACGAAATACCGTAATATTACACACGAGTGTAATCTGGTGTAATATCAAATACCGTAATATAACACTACATAGTGTTATATTACAGTATTTGGTAATATTACGGCATTTGTAAATATTGAGAGAGCGTAACGTCAAAAAGCACAGTCTGCATTTCCAAGGGCTATTTTCTGTTGTAGAAAATCACTTGTGGACGCAAAAAGCGTCTGATTCAACTAGCTTTTTGACGGAATATCGACGTTTACAGAGCTGCCAGTTACTATTTTAAGTCCATGATCAGATCATGGAATTATAAATAGTAATGTCCATGATCATGACCACGATGACCACTCAAAACGTCGAAAAGTTATTGACGTTTTGATTCAAAACCTTGGGTCCCAGTTTATAACCGCTACTCACTGTTTCTCCATATGGAGCTGGTGCCGAAATTTTCTACAAGTTTATTATTTAGTTGTCTTCTTTTCCTACTGTTTCCTCCACTCAAACTCTGGTTCTCACCATCATGAACTTCATCTACGTGACACGACTTAAAGACGATCAACATCATGATCATAGATACTACTATACCTGATCATGATTATTGCTGATGTCGAAGCCGATAAAACACACAAAAATAATTCTCAAAAGTGTAAATCAAACTTACCGCCAGAGAGCAAAAGAGGCGTGGTCTACCGAAGTTTGATTTCCGAGAGACCAGAAAAATGTAAT
Organism: Sweltsa coloradensis; assembly: GCA_024449915.1. Classification (NCBI taxonomy): domain Eukaryota; kingdom Metazoa; phylum Arthropoda; class Insecta; order Plecoptera; family Chloroperlidae; genus Sweltsa; species Sweltsa coloradensis. The sequence goes on from JAMZAV010001467.1 coordinate 64,891, forward strand.
TTCTTTGGCTGTCTGTTTGCAAGGTTGGTGACCCTGGGCTGTGCTGTCAGAAATTTTATTGCAAGTGCAACAACCCTGAAAGACCAAACAGGATAAATAAGTCAGACGTGTTATTTTTGTGTATTTATTGTGTTTGGCGTTTAGGCCTATGCGTAATATTGATCTGTGGACATGGATTTATTTTAGAAAGAAAACGTGTTGCAGTAATATTATTTGAGATGAATGTTTTATAATTAAGTCGTTCTGGGAAGTTTCAAGAAGATCGTGGGGTATTGGCAGGTTCGTCATGGCTTATGATTTTGGCACTCGACAGGCAGTTCCATTCCATCTCCTCTGGCCTAAAGGCCTAGTAGCCTAGGCCTAGGGTCTCACTAGGGTCTCTAGAGCCCTACCTACCTATGATAAGCAGGCCATGGCCAGGTATTATTATTAAAAAGACTTGTGAACTTACAAGTACAATAAGGGCCTTGGCTAGGCTAGGGCCTAGACCTACAACTGCTTCCAATCCTAGGCCCTGGCCTAGGTAGGCCAAGGCCGGCCTAGCCACTATCTACAACTTGCTTCCACGCCTAGGGGCCTAGGCCTAGGTCTAGTAAGTTTTGTTGGGCATTTAATAGGCCTAAGTCTACAGTACCAAATCCAATCCAATCTTATGTAGGGCCTATAGCCAGGGGTTGGCCTAGGTCTAGCCTACCACAAAACGAAACGGCACTTATTCGGCTAGGGGGGTCCAACTTTTATACACCTTGTTAACACTGCTATATTGCCTTGTTTTGTTACTACTTATGTTAAAGGTGTACTTTCGTTAGGTTAGCCGAACTTTCCGCTGGCTACAGTGCGCCGCGCTAGTTCTAGGATATAGCCCTAATCGATAAGAGCGCACCCGAAATCCTTTCCGTTACAGTGTATATAAAAGTTGGACCCCCCTAGCCGAATAAGTACCAACGAAACTAGGCCCTAGGCCTAGGCCTAGACCTAGTCAGTTTCAGTTTCAGTTTTATTTTTCTGGCAAAGTAGCCAATTTACATTATATTTGGTACTCTTTCGGATGGTATGCCCAACTTTTTTTCCCATTAAAAATTTTTTCCAACCTTTAACGTCGCTATTTAAAACGAAAAAATTTTTTCCCTTTGGAAGGTTTTATATTTAAATTAGCAACGTTAAAGGTTTTGTAGGGGGAGTATTTTAAATGAAAAAAAGGTTTTTTATTTTACCGCCATGTTGGCGTGTGTGTAAATTTGGGGGGAACCTCCGAAAGAGTAAACCCAATATTTCACACAATAATTTTTCATTTACAACATTTTGAAAATTTCAAAATTTTAAACCCATCTTAAAAATTAATTTAAAACATTTTTGTTTTTTTTTTACTAAAATTTCTATAAAACCGGTGTTTTTTACCCCTTTAAAAACATTTTTGGGTTTGAAAAATCCTACACTTTTTTGTTTTTTAAAAACTTTTAAATTTTAATTTTGGAAATTTTTTCAAAATCTTTTACACCCGGATAAAAAAAGAATTTTTGCATTTTTTTTAATTCCCTGGGTTCGGAAAAAAATTTCCCAAAAACCCGATTTCCCCTTTTTATTAAAATTATTATATTCTTTTTTCCAAACAAATCATTTTTTTTAACTAAATAATTCGGGATTATAATTATTTTTAATTTTATAATGAAAACTAATGCCAATACGGACCCTTATAGTCTCCTTTCCCCTTAACCATTCCAAATATTTAACATACTCTTTATTGGCATTAATCTTCCACATTTTATAATACACCTCATCCGGCTTTATTTTGTAGAATCTGCAATTTATCTAACTCATTTTTATTACTTTGATACAACACTGTAGGGCAATATTCAAAATGAGGCTTTATTATACTATTATATACCTACCATATTCCTTGTCCAACTAGTAAGTTTGCCTCCAATTCTTCTTAAATAACCAATTTTCTTCCCAATTTTTTTAATTAGGCCTTTATAATTTACATGTAATTTAAATTCTAGGCCTAGTTTGTCATCAATAATTATTCCTACTCTTTCAAAATTTCAATCACCTCATTTACTACTTTTAGTTTTATTTAAAATCTCTCCGTCTCTCTTACATTACATAACCCACCTCCTCTTATTAACATACCCTTTGATTTTGACACATTGAGTTTTAGTTTGTTCATTCCTAGCCACCTCAGCCAGGCTAACAAATATAATTTATTCGAATAACAATCAATTAGGCCTAGCCCTACCTTGGCCCTAGGTGTAGGCCTACACCTCCAAAGGGATTTTTAATAGGCCTAGGTACACAAAGCATAGGTACACCCTAGTTATTATGTTTTTGTAAATTGTCAGTTTACTATGTGCTTCTCGGTTTCTTCTTCTGTTGGACTTATAAACTGGTAGGTAGGCCCTACCGGTAGGCTGAACAAGCTAGTACATCACTAAGCCTATAGGCCCTACCTTGTAGCCTAGGCCTACCTAGGCCTAATGTGCTTGCCAGATAGCAAGACTTTGCGTCTCATCCTTCATTCTGCATTCGTTATCCGATCCCTGTTTTTGGGCAGTCTGCTGCAAAACCCTCCTCCATGGTCATGTGCACTTCTTGAAGTTTCAAAAGCTTCCTAGTTTTGTATAAAATCCTCTGATAGGGCCTACTCGAGGTCAGTGAACTCAACGTACCCAGGGTGGCATCAGCCCATGAAGAACTCTAGCCCCCTACACGCGACATGGTTGTCCCACATAACTTTGCTTTTTATAGGCCTACCCTTTAAATTAATTTATTATTTCACCTCGAGGCACTAAAAGTAGCCCTAAATTGTTAATAGCATGAACTCACTCTCACCCTCTCCGCCATTTTTCCTGTTTAAGGCCGATGCACAATTGCCCGGTAACGAGAACGGGAACGACAACGATAACGGGAAGACGGTAACGTTAAGGTCTTCGATGCACAATAGCCCGTGAAGCGGACAGTAAGAAATAAAATGTGAGGTTGGTTAACATGCAATTTTTGTTATTAATTTGTTGCGCATATTTGGTACACCTGGTAAATAACATACACCACAGCCATTCTGAAATACCTACCATTTGATACATTTTTGTACACTTTTAACAGGCCGTGGACATCTTGATTCTGATTGGTTCCGGTAAGGTACTGGACGGGAACGTTACGGAAAGTTAAAACTTGGTGATGTTCCCGTTGTCGTTGCCGGGATACGGGAACGACCGGCAACGGGAAGCTTTATTGTACATCGTGTCGTAAGTTAACGTGTGATTCAACTTTCTTCCCGTTATCGTTAACGGTAACGTTATCGTTACCGGGCATTTGTGCACCGGCCTTTAAACTAGACATTCTCACAGTGTTGAACACATCAGTAAGAACTTGTTGCTCACAATCTACTTTCCTAAATTCTAAGCCAATTTCAACATTACGTTGTCAATAGGAAAACTAGCTAAAACCATTTAAAGTTTTAAACTAATTTAAATGCGGCCGATTATTCGTGGTTCATCAGCCACAGATCTAGGCCTACCAGAGAGTACTAACTTGAGCACAACAGTTAGCTATGAACAATCTTTACCCTTTTAGGTAGGTAGGCCTACATTGCTACTAGGTTACATAGCAGTAGGCCTACACATAGCCTAGACATTAGAATTAGATAGTTCATTCATACAAGCCTCATGCATACCTTTCCATGTCCATGCTTTAAGAATACTTTTTCCTGTTTGTTTAGATGGCTATGATGGAAATCAAGATGGAGGGTCCAGAGGTGACCTTCCTCTTCCAGCTTGGGCTGGTTCGAGACACGGTCACTGTCAATGCAGGAACACTCGGCCTTAAGACACTCAAGGATCTAGCCTGTGATTTTATCAACAGAAAGGTAAAACAAGATGCAGGCTATGCCCATAGTCTAATCTATAGATCTTAATAGCGTTGTGTTCACAAACATTTAATAGATACCTAGGCCTTACCAAAAAGCCCAGTTTTCCACAATAGATAATCAATAATGGATATAATTTCGATAATCTATAACCAAAATTCATTATCGATTATTGAAATATCAAATAATTCGTCAATAGTGGAACGAACCACCACCACTTAAATACGGAGATTATCTCGTCGTGCCATGCACTGGCTGGGCTAATGGTGTCACACTCGTGATTTATTTTTGGAAATGAGCTATCAGTCGATAACGGAAGCCAAACACATAACATTGAAGACAGCGAGGCAGCAAACGGAACGTAATTGCATTGTTTTGACTTAGCCTACACTTGCCACACTTAAGGTTCCACTTATAAATAGGTCGGAACAGGCTTTGTTGGTGATATGATATTATCGATATAGATTATATGACATTACATTACCATTTTGGTAATCGACAATGAAAAAAGTATCGATATGCATCCCTACAATTTTAGCTTAATAGATCTTAAACACGATTGCTTATTGTAGTCTGTGGAACAAGCGTAAAAACATTTCATATCCGGAAACCAGCACCAAAATTTAGGAGCTGGTAAGAGACATATTTTAGAATGTTATTTTCACGGGGGACTCGCATGGTAGCAAAAAAGTCACCTGTCATGGCGTCCTCAAGATGGCCGCCAAAATAATTCTTAAAATGACTGTTAATTCTTAAAATGGCTGTAACTCAAGAAGTAATCATCGGATTTGGATAAACTAGGTATTGTATTAATGGGTTTTTAATGCTCTACAAAAAATGTTATTAGACATTTTACCGTAAATACAACCCCCCAAAATACAAAAATTTGTAAAAAAAAAACGGCAGCCAAGCTCTCCTTCCAAAGTCTTCGGCTGTGAATGCTGTGAGATATAGAAGTTGAGCCAAGCATTTCATTCTTTCTCCCTAGTTTCGCATTGAAAAGAAGTAAGATCATTTCGCCTGTTGACGAGCGCCAAGCCAACCATTTTCGTGGTAAAAAAAGTTAAAATTTTAAACTCAAAATCATAAAAAAATTACTTGGCCATTGACTTTTTAGAGTCCTCGTACCAAAATCAATAGCCAAGTAATTTTTTTATGATTTTGAGTTTAAAATTTAAACTTTTTTCACCACGAAAATGGTTGGCTTGGCGCTCGTCAACAGGCGAAATGATCTTACTTCTTTTCAATGCGAAACTAGGGAGAAAGAATGAAATGCTTGGCTCAACTTCTATATCTCACAGCATTCACAGCCGAAGACTTTGGAAGGAGAGCTTGGCTGCCGTTTTTTTTTACAAATTTTTGTATTTTGGGGGGATATCACATCTTTTTGTTGTTTGTTTCATATCAAAGCTTAAAATATGTGAAATACGTGTAAAGGTGGATACAGTGCCTTTAAAACAGATTGTCTAGAAACAAAAGCTACCATCTTTTTTTTGTTTTCAATCTGTAGGCCTAGTTGGCAATATTCAATGTTTTTATTAAATTTAATATGGTTAATGTCGTCTTGAGTTTTTAGGTGAATGATTTGTTGACCGGACTATAACACATTGACGCATAATTTTAATCAGCAATTAAAATATTAAAAATTGTAATAAATACATCATAACGTTTTTCCCAAAGTAAAGAGTGGTAGGGAACAGTGGGGGTGAAATATCGCTTGTCTCCTGGCGGATTATTATGTAGGCTACCACCATGCCAAATTTCATGCTGATAACTCATTCGGTACCTTTATGGTGAATGCTGGAAATCAAGGTAAAAATAATATAAGCTATTAGGGATGGGGGTTGAAAAAGTGTTGTTTAGGAAATGAGAATAGGCTTATTGGGTTAAAACACATTAAAACATAATTTACTATTTTGAATAAAAATACAATTTTGGGTTAGAGCTATGAATTATTCTAATTTTAGGGGATGATTTAGGGGATGTTGGGGGTGGAATATCGCTTGCATTGCAACGAATTATTTTTCATATTAGTATGTAACATCATGCCAAATTCCATGCTGATAACTCATTAGGTGCCTTCATGGTGAATGCTGGAAATCAAGGTAAAAATAATATAAACTATAAGGGATGGGGGTTGAAAAAATGTGGTTTAGGAAATGAGAATAGGCTGATTGGATTAAAACACATTAAAACATAATTTTAATAACCACCTAATTTGAATAAAACACCAATTTTAGATTAGAGCTACGAATTATTCCAATTTAAGGGGTTGTTGAGGGTGGAATATCGCTTGCCTCTCGGCGGATTATTTTTCATATTATAATATACCATAATGACAAATTTCATGATTATAACTCATTAGGTGCCTTCATCCTTCATGGTGAATGCTGGAAATCAAGGTAAAAATAATACAAACTATTAGGGATGGGGGTTGAAAAAATGTGGGTTTATATAATGAGAATAGACCTATTGGGTTAAAACACATAAGAACATAATTTTAATAACTAATTTGACTAAAATTCAATTTTGGGTTAGAGCTATGAATTATTTTAATTTTAGGGGATGATTTAGGGGTTTGGGGTGGAATATTGCTTGTCTCTCGGCAGAAGTTTGTGAGTCTGAGGTACATTAAGTGTGGTCCAAATTTCATAGTTCTTAGATGTACCGTTTTGTCTGTAGGCTCTTATTCCTCTCTGGCAGAATCCACTAACACCCCACATCCCCCCCCCCCCCCCCAACCAGCCAGCCGGACGATATATCAGATATTTACGCACTTTTTTAACACAGAACGGGTAATCGGATCGGGCTGATTTTTTTTTTGGTATGTCATGGACCACATATCAGGTCATGTACCGAGTTTCAAGATTGTAAATCTTTCGGGACGGCGTGTGCAGATAGCTGAAAACCCCCCAACTCGGGTAGGAGTAAACAGGGTCGAGTTAGTCATCGCCTTCTAGCAGTCGCGTGCGCTTGGCTGCGGGCGAACGACCGTCGCCCTAGATAGTTTCAATTATATTTATAAATTATTACAATGTAGGGGCTATTGCAATTATAGCACTTTTTGGTATATATAATTATTTATACGTAGAACTCGCTAGATTGTCATAACATTTTCAGACTATACTAAAATAACGCCAATAAATCCAAAATTTTAAGTCCCAAAACAAAATTCTTGTAGGCTAACTTATTGATTCTAGGTAGCCTAATTAATTAATTAAGTTATTAATTTTTAATTTTAATTTTTAATTAATTAGGCCTAATTAATTAATTAATGAGAAAGCGGACTTCTTAGCTATGAAAGGTAGCAAAATGCTACAACAGAGCAAACCGATAACTTACTGCTCAGTTAAAGCCCATGTAAATGCTGCGGTTTCTAAGAAAATTAGACAAGAATGGGTCAAAAGGGGACAAGACAAACCATGGCAGGAGTACACCACGCAGCCAAGAAAACCCAACAAAATATATGATCTTCTTCTTCTTCTTCTTATGCCAGCAATTGACCTATTTGGCCATCATGCGTTTCCGTGTTTCCCAGTAGAGATAGGATTCTCTTTCTGCCTCCTCCATATCTTTTGGCATTGCGTCTCTTATTTCTTGAAGTACCGGGCATCTACGTAGGTGCTCCCTGGTATGCTGTTCTGTAGCACAAAGTCTACATGTGCTTGAGTCAGTTATCCCCAGTTTATGAAGGTGTGTAGCTAGCAGGTCATGACCGGTTTCCAATCTGAATTGTGCCGTCTCAGTCTGCCGATTTCTCCACTTGGTTTTTTTTGTGACTGCTCCTTGCCACTGTTTGCCTTTACTTGCCTTCTCCCATACCTTTTTGATGTTGTTTTTCACTACCGTGTTCACATGAGATTTAACGGCATTGTAGGATAGGGGCTTCTTGTTCTGCTTCATCCTGCTCCCCTCTTTCGCGAGTCTGTCTGCTTCTTCGTTCCCTTGTATGTTACAGTGTGCTGGCACCCACTGTAAGGTAACCTGTTTTTTCCTGTTTACCAGCCAGACCAGTAGTCTTTTACACTCCAACGTCTCACTGTCTCTCATGTCCTTACTCACAATGGCCTGTATGGCTGCTTTGGAGTCTGTGAGAATGACTGCCTTTGGCATTTGCTGTTCCTTTATTTTAGTAAGTGCTACTTTGATTGCCTTGATTTCTCCGTCATAACTGCTTCCATTACGTCCTGCTGGCAATGCTTGCTGGATTGCATTGCAGTATACCCCAGCCCCTGCTTTTCCCTCCTCTGGGGTAGCAGACCCGTCTGTATATACAAGTACCCATTCTGGGGTGGGGTAGTGCTTCGCTATATGAGCAACTGTCAGACATTGAAGTTCATCCTCAGTATAATCCGCCTTTTTCTTCTCAATTCCTTCCACCGTTAGCTCATGTTGGACTTCCAGTACAGCGACCCTCATATCAGGTGTAGGAAGCTCCATTCGATCTCGTAAATCCACCTTACCCAAAATTTGCTTCTTTAGTTGCTTCGCTGCTGTGATAAATGTAGTTTGTGTCTTCAGCCTCTCTACCGGCTCTCTGTCCCATTCCTCTTCGTCAAGTCCCAGAAGTTTCTCATGTAGGCATATCGCTGCTTTGCTTCTCCTAGCACTTAATGGTGGGACAGTCACCAGCATTTCTATTGTAGTGTAGTGTATCCATGATAGATGAACAGAAACAGCACAGTTCATGTTAAAGACTCAACATGACTTTCTAGGAAAGCATCTGCACCAAATAGGTAGGTGTGTTTGAAACCAGTACCTGCAGATTGTGCGGAAACGGTGAACATGACAGACGACATCTATATACTTGTGCAAGTCTGGCAAATGAGCGTGAAGCAATGCCCAACAGCATAAAGAGGGAGGAAAGGGAGGCTCGTCTCTACTGGTTGACTAGATCAAGCATGATGGCATCATAGGCCAAAAGTGGGCATTTGAGAAGAAGAAGTAAGAATTAATGAAATTAAGCATTAATTAATTAAATCCCAATTAAAAGTTTCTTGTTCACGGACCAAAGTCACCTAGTCTTGTGTATCACACAAGAACAATATGACCACAACGAACCAAAAAAATATTGGTTCCAAAAATTAATTCCAATCACTTTCCTATTAATTTAATTAATTCAATTCATTCAAATTTCAAAATAATGACAATAATCTCAATTTGTGTAAAATTAACACAAAGTGGTCGACATTGGTAGGCCCTATCATTTTAAAGCTAGTTTTAAGACGAATAAATGTAATGAAAGAATTAATTAAATTAAATTAATTAATCACAGATCTAATTACATTTTAGTTAAATTATCCCACTTTTGACATATGTATTATTATGTACTGGAAAACACTAAAGTCCCGCCGCGTTGATGGATGAGCGTTTTTGTAATTTTTTTGTTTGCGTTTTTTGCGTTTGTTTGCACTTTTCCTTTGCAAGTGCTTTTTGAATGCATTGTAGGTGATTGTTGTCAAGTTTCTATTGTTACGTGTTAATTGGTATTATAAACCTCAATAAACTCATATTAAAACCTTTATTTCTGTGGATTCTGGCTAACTTTTTCAACTTTTTCTTTCAAAAGGTACTACATCACCATAACCTTAATGTCCATGTGAAATATGAACGTTGTAGCCCACCCGTTTGGTCAGAATCGGACCAAATGTCACGAAAATATCGCACTAAAAATCGAAAAAAATCGTAAAAGTACGATATTCATGAGAAATATTTTTTCGATTGTACCCAAAAACAATACACCTCTAAGTTCAGAGAAAACGAAGGTTCCCTCCAATTTTCATCAAGATCGCATATGCCGTTTGCCCGGAATCGAGCGAACAAACAGACGGGGAAAAAAAAAAAAAAAACACCCGAGCTAAATATTTTGGGGGGTCAGTGAAATTGAAGTCTTCGCTCCACTCGCTACGCTCATCCATTAACTAAAACTCGATCGATCGTCATAAAATTATACCACTTTACTAACATAATGCCAATGATTCCAAAATGTGATGTCACTAAACAAAATTTCTATAACTTACCGATTAATTTAGTAATTAAGTGAAGAATTACTTATATCTCAATAATTGTTGTTTACAACCGTGTAGCATAGGCTATACAAAATGCCAACAGGAGTATCAAATATTAACAATGTGAGTATATTATTTTAAAAAGAAATAGTCCAAAAATTAAGTTCATACTACTTTCCCGTTAATTGAATTAATGAATGAATTAAATTAATTGATTTAATCACTATTTGTTGTGTAAAATTAACACAGCCAAACTGGGAACCATTTGCAAGCTTATTTTACGGGAAAATAAATTTGTGGTAGATTCAATTGATGGGAAAGTAGCATGAACTTAATTTTGGGACATTTTCTTTTTAAAATTATACTTGCATTGTTTATATTTGATACTTCTGTTGGCATTTTGTATGCGCTACATGGTTGTAAACAACAATTATTGAGAAAAAGTAATTCTTCACTTAATTACTTAATTAATCGGTAAGTTATAGGAATTTTGTTTTGTGACATGACATTTTGGATTCATTGGCATTATGTTAGTAAAGTGGTATAATTTTATGACGATCGATTGAGTTTTGAGGATTATGAGGTGAGTGAGGATTATGTCAAAAGTGGGATAATTTAACTAAAATGTAATTAATTCTGTGATTAATTAATTTAATTTAATTAATTTTTTCATTACATTTATTCGTCTTAAAACTAGCTTTAAAGTGATACCAATGTCGAACACATTGTGTTAATTTTACACAATTAATTGAGAATATTGTCATTATTTCAAATTAATTGAATTAATTAAATTAATATGAAAGAGATTGGAATTAATTTTTGGAACCAATATTTTTTTGGTTTGTTGTGGTCATATTGTTCTTGCGTGATACACACTAGGTGACTTTGGTACGTGAACAAGAAACTTTAAATTGGGATTTAAATAATGCTTAATTTCATTAATTAATTAATCAATAAGTTTCAAGAATTTCGTTTCGGGACTTAAAATTTTGGATTTATTGGCGTTATTTTGGTATAGTCTGAAAATTTTATGACAATCTAGCGAGTTCTACGTATAAATAATTATATTGGCCTAGGCTATATTCCAAAAAGTGCTTTAATTGCAATACATTGTAATAATTTATAAATATAATTGAAACTATTGTAGGTATTTACGAGTGTTGGGTAAGTTCCCGAAAAGGAACTTTTAAAAGTTAAGTTACTTGGCCTTCAAATGGAACTTTTAAAAGTTACAGTTCTTGCAAAAAAAGGAACTTTTGAGTTCTGAAATATAAGTTCCTGGTTAAAATTCCTTTTCAGATAATTATGTTACATAGATTTAGGTTGCGATTTTTTAGCCGTCGTCGCTAGCAAATATGACAGATTCATCAATCGAGGTATGTCTCCTAAAAATGATATGCTAACCGTTTTTTAATCAATAATTTTATATTTGTATCAGCAAATTCGTTTCAGATGTATAAACATGGTGGGTTTTGTCATCACTAGTGTGAAAGGAACTTCTAAAACTTTATTGAAGTTACCTATAAATTTGTAACATTTGTGTAAAGTTCCTCTAACTAAAAATGGAACGCGTTCCTTAAAAGTTCCCGAAAAAAGAACGCGTTCCTGGGAACGCGTTCCTTTTTCAAAGTTCTTACCCAACACAGGTATTTACGGTAAAATGTCTAATGACATTTTTTGTAGAGCATTAAAAATTCATTAAAACAATACCTAGTTTATCCAAATCCGATGATTATTTCTTGAGTTTGTCATTTTAAGAATTATTTTGGCGGCCATCTTGAGGACGCCATGACAGGTGACTTATTTGCTACCATGCGTGTCCCCCGTGAAAATAACATTCTAAAATATGTCTTTTACCAGCTCCTAAATTTTGGTGCTGGTTTCCGTATTTGAAATGTTTCTATAGTTTAAGCAGCTTGTTCCACGGACTATTGGTGGTTTTACAACCCTAAATTGGAATTGTTTGCGATAACGACGAAAACAAATGCATTATGCAATATTGTGTTGGCAATATCATGATTTATTAGGCCTAATGGCATTTTCCATTGGCCGCCCTAGTGCGTAACCAAATTGCCACCTTGTCTCTACATTTGTTGTTTTGTAGAGTGTTATTCAATGGGAGGTCGACAACAACTTGCACTGACCTAGTGCATGCCAATGGAAAATGCCATAAACCATTCAATTGTTTCAAAACTGACTCTTAACACCAATGTAGGAAGGTCGATGTGTACTAATATAGTATAAGTCAGTGCCAACACCAATTGTAGGTCCTATTTTTATTTATTTATTTACACATCAACCTTCCTTTTATATGACTGCTGTGCTAACCAGTAGGCTAAATGGAACCATCAACCAACAACTTTAATATTCAATAGATCCCAACTTCAAAGTTAAGATCTTTTTTGACACAAGTTGTAGGCCTATCCTCACTTTTTGATGTGGATAGTAAATTTGCCAACCCTTGTCTTCAACTGAATTCCTCAGCTTTTTACCATACATTCTTTCAGTATTTTGATTTATAGTAAAATGACAAAACCTAATGTAGTACACATTGAGTTCACACGCTGCGTGAACCAGCGTGAACATTTTATTTTTATTTTTTATTAATAGTTAAGGTATGCAGAATTATGATACTACATAGATTTTTGATATTGTGTGCTTTTCTAATGCATAAAGCAGTTTTCATTCTGTACATGTGGGCCTACACTAGAATTTCATTTTTTTTTGCAAAGAACTGATTGACTCTTTCTTGCTACTTACATTTTTAGCAGCTTTAAGTACACTTTATGAGAAAACTACTCCATTGATTCACTTCAAATTTTCAGGGAATGTAGAACACATAATATTAAGAGTTATTGGTGGAGCAAAATTTTGATATCATTAACCTTTTTTATAGTTATGATTTAATTAGCCTGAAAATTTGATCCAAACTAAATTACAAGTTTACAAAATTTGTAATATATAAGAAAGCAAAAAAGTGTTCAACCAAAAGCCAAAACATTAATTATTAATTATTATGTTCTAAATGTAGGCCTAAGTGAAGTTAGTTAATTAGTTATATAACGGGAGCAGTGAAAACCACCCCAATTATCGCCATGGAGTGGTTCAGCCAAATTGAGCCTCTACAGCTAAGAAGAGAGCAGCGCGCTGTCCAACTGCACGAAAAACTGGCGCGCCTAAACCCCGACAAATGGCTCAACTACCCAACCTCAAAAGTCAAGGCGCACACTAACTTTGCTGAAACAGTCCACCAACTGAAGAGTAAAAACTGTCCTATCCTCCTAGAAGCACCACGTGCACCACTTGACGTACCACTCCCAGAGCTTCTGCCGGACAAGTCCAATCAGCTTGCCCCGGGGACCAAAATTGACGGCATCGAGAAGAAAGATGACCATGACCATAAAGAACTGAAAGAGCTTGCCGAGAAGCACCTGAAGAAGCACTTTCCTCTTCAAGAGTGGGTGCACATCTTCACAGACGGCTCCTATGACTCGGCTACAAACAGAACAGGTTACGGCATCCACTGCATCTTCTTTGAAGAAGCCACTCCAATGGGAGCTGGCGAAACATACTTCGACGCTGAGGTTGCAGCCATTGCCAGGGCGGCCGAAAAAATCGCCGAGACCCCCGCCTTCCCCCTCAACAAGACAAAATTTGTGATCCTAAGCGACAGCGTCTCAGCCATCCAATTTGTCTCTCAAGCAGCGAACCTCCATCCTAAATCGCTGCTTTTCAAAAACTCCCTTGTCGGCATCCGACAGCAAAACAAACTATTAGAGACTCAATGGATCCCCAGCCACTGCAAGATCATGGGGAATGAAAAGGCAGACTTTCTGGCCAAAAGTGCCACAAAAGCACCGCAACCACCAGCAGCGCCTCTCTCCTACCAAAATGTCAAAACTAAGATCAAGTCAACCACAAAAAGGATCTTCAGAAACACCACAGAAGAGACTTCACGACTAAAGAACTGGTGGACCGAGATCAAAAAAGGGCCAGACAAAGACTGGTCGAGGAAGACGGCCACCGCCCATTTCCGGCTTGTAACCGGTCACGACGTCTTGCAGCACCACCTGCACCGCTTCAACATTACAAACGAACCGGCCACCTGCAAACTTTGTAATTTAGAAGATCAAGACAGAGCGCATCTCTTCAGATGCGCCGCCCTCAAGAATGACATTGACTCCCTGCCCGATGACCTGAGCAGGATAGAAAAGGAGGCAGTCTTATATTGGATAGCAAGACAGAAGAATGGCTGAAGAGGCCAACTTTGCACAAGAAAAAAAAAAAAAAAAAAAAGTTAATGTTTTAGGGCACTCAACAGTAGAGTTATCAGTGCCCATGTCAATAGGGAATTTGCATAACATTATTTTGTGGTTCTACTAGGTTAAGGCCACCTTCCTTTACACAAAAATATCTTATTTTCTTGATTTTGAGAATATTTTCATTTATAAAATAAGGGTGAAAGTTTCCTACATATTTTGGCGGGAAAAAACGGGTCATACATCACCAGCCTTCATGATACCAATCAACCAATCATGTAACAAGATGCACAAGTTACTCGCTTTCGGAGATCATCTTGGCTGTACAAGCTCATTTTGACATCTAGTTTGTTCTAATACGCTTGAAAATTTATTTTATACATTTAGTAATATCACAACGTAAGCTTCAAGCGCATTTTAATTGATAATAAGTAAAAACACAATGTTGATTATAAAACTTGGAAAAGGACATCAACTGTTGTTTATTGTTGGCCATTGTTGTAAGAACCAAAGACTTAGGTAAAAGGAGGGAATTTCCTTGTTTATCTAGACGGCCGTGTTCGTCATGAGGGCCGGTGACATAGGCAGCCGTTTCAAAATAAATATGCGGGAAATTTAAAATGTCAAACTTTGACCCTCAATAGATATTGAACGATTTACTTTAAAAACCTAAAATTAAAGTTTATATCATTTTTGGAAGAATATCTATATATTGCAGATACTTTTACCGTTGTCTGGAACTTATGCAAATTCCCTATTGTATTGGAATCTTCCAAATTTTCTTTTTCCATAATTGTGGATTACCACCATGTTTTCTTCTTTCCAATGGGAAGAACGTAAGGGAAGACGAGGGGGGTTTATGGGAAGGAGTGAGAATGTTATGTTGGATAGGATGGGTTAAACTGGGTGGGAACGGAGGAGTGCTCGTTGCAGAGAGGGCCGGCAAGTATGGAGACGAAAAAAGTGAAAGAAGAAAATAAATATGAGTAAGGCTTTGTGAATGAAGAAAGGTGTGATAAAAAGTTGTGCGAGAGCTCTCTTTACAACACGCACCCCAACCGGCCAGAGCTCGCCCTTAGTTTTAGGGAATACACTACTCCCCTACTCACAGGCCAAACCACGGGAAGGTAGCGAGTTGGACTTTGAAAAAATTAGGTTGATATCACTAGTAGTTTACTCAAAAAGTGTATCTATGTATGTCTAGAAATGTGTCAACTTAATATTGGAAGTTGGCAACAATGTATTTTAGTCAACAATGCTTTTTATCTTACTTTTTGTATTGTTATCAGCATAATATCATTGCTCATGTGCGCCAAAAATAGTTGAATTTCATTGTTTAATTCAGAACCTATGAACATTTTACTTAATTGTTGTCAAAATCAATGGAAACAGGTTCACGCCCCCCTTAAAATAAATTTATATTTTCAGATAACCGGTTTTCCTGAGTTTTATTTGTATTCAGGTAGCCTACACTATACAATGTCAAATAAAATTAGGTGTACACATAGAAACATCCACACACATGCACACACCACACGGAATACAAGTGGCCTATGATAGTAGAGCCTACTGCGTTTTTAATTTTTACAATAAAAAGATCACAACATAACATTAAATCAGTGGCAAACCGTAAATCGTACTTAGATCTCTAAAATCTAGTAAAATCTAGCGCCCAAATTTGAAATTACAGTTGTCATAGGTAATTTTTCCTCCAGAGAATACCTAGTTACTTGTTTTTTCTGACAGTTATGTTTAGGGACAGCATTGTAAATCTTGACACCAAGTCAATCTTGGCTCTTATAAGTAAGCTTCAATCTGTGGGATAGAATGTACAAATTGTCAGTTAGTTATAGTATTATGGCAATGTACTTACTGCCTCGAGTAACCTACTGCAGTAACCTTGTATCCATCTTCACCCTCTGTGTCGACTGGACTTGTGCATATTGACATTGTTTGTTGAAGCGTGTGAATTGTATTGACTGCCTGGTGCTGACGAGATCCTGCCTATATTTGTGACTATGTACATTTATTTTATAGCGTTATTAGTATTCTCAATCTTCCTACTCTGTCTACCCTTTATAAGAAAATAAAAACTGTTTGTGTATTTTATTAATAAAATAATTACATTTACAAATCACAATTAATACATAGTTCCATCTGGTTTTGTTTTGCATCTTTCATTTCTCCACATTTGATGGTAGGCCTCGCCTAGGCCTATATTATAATATTTTTTTACAACCGGTATTGTCAAACCTGTGTGACAAGTTCTAATAACTACCATAATATGTGCCGTTCGTTGATAAACACTGATCTTGGCCCGACTCAAATGCGTGCACTCAGGTGTGGGTGATTTCTGCTGAACGTTTGGCAATAACATTACAAATTTTGCAATAATGTTAATGTTAGCGCGTAGGCGAGAGAGTCCTACAAGCGACCTAGTGTAGGGCGAGGGGGCCAACTGACGACTAGGTATTCGATGAGGGGGGGGGGGGGGGGTGTTAGTGGACTGTATTATAGGATTTTGGAATCGAGATTTCCGTGAGAGGCGGAGAGTTTGAGGGAAACCGAGCTGCGAAATAAACTGAAATCACTTACCGACTTGCTGTATGGGCTGGGCAAAGTAGCAGGACGGCGGGCGTGTAGATTACTCAGCTGGGCGGCAGGCGTCGGGGGCGTCGGCGGCGAGAGCGATTATAATGGTGAAATATATACACTAATATAATGTCAACACAATAGAAAATAGTTACCAGGTACACTGTATACGTATACACTGGCGAGGTGCGAGTACAGTGCGTAGAACACACGCGCGTTCTCTACGAGCAAGAGACTTGAGTGCTTCTTTCCGACGGAGCGGCTGAGAGTACACTGAGTAGCGAGTTGCCAGCATAGTGCTGACAGACGCAATTGCGGGCCGTGATACAGAATACATCACAGCCGGTGGGAAAGGATGGAAATCAAACATTGGCGTAAACAGTTAATGAAGTTCTACTTTAATAATATTGATATCCGCACTTGTTTGCAAAAAAATGAGCCTTTTGTGTTTTCATTGTGAGACATTAGTCCAAAACGTGAAAATATGGGAAATCCAAAACATGGATCAATTCTGGAAATTGCCACCAAACCGTTTATCTTACGATAAAACCAAATTAACCTGCGCATTTATATTGATTTAAACGTTGATATCAGTATGCAAATTTGCGTAAAAAAAATCTGTAACTTAGAATAAATTCCCGAAGTTGACCAAGATTGAGTAAACTACGGAGACTTCACATTTAATTAATTAATTAATTTAGGAGTACTGAATGTCAATCATGTCATAGATAAATGTTCGTGAGAAATATGACAATGTTATTAACCGTTACACCTGGAAAATCCAGAAAGCTGAGCACTTAAACTAGTCTCCGCACCAGCCTCAGTGACTCCTCTTAATTTCCCCCTCCCCCCCCTAAAAAAAAAAATTGTAAGTAACTTAACTTTTTACTAGTTAGGTACTTTTTTTAGCAAATAATTTACCTTTTAAACACTGCATAATATATGCATTCTCGTCTAGAAATATTTATTAATATAGTGTTGTTTTATGCTCCTATTAGTGTCCCGAGCACGGACTCACTCGACTTAATGAGCGTCTTCTCTTGTTCCGTCATGATTACAACTCTACTAACATCTTGCAGCTCATCAACTCGACTTCTGAGATTACTGATGAAACCCTTGTAGAGATTGTGCTAACAGGTATGGTATTCTATTATTAACATGATTTAAAATACAAGTAGGCCTACCTACCTAATAATCTGTATGCTTACATTGCTGTAGGGCCTAATCTAGGCGTCATAACTGTATAAATTACTGTTAAGAGTGTTCAAGACAGACATGTACTCGGCACGCTCGAACGCACTCAAATTTAGATGTACAACACTCTGGAGAAAAATTGAAACGACATATGAATTCTAAAATGCACATGGAGAAGAACATACAACAAACAGAATTGCTGTAATAAACCCTACTATAATACACCAGGGCTGCCACTGATATTTTTTTTCAAATCCTGTTGGAGGACGTTAAATATCCGCAAATATCCGTGAAAAGTCTAAAAACAATAATTTCAATGATCAAACTATGAAATTGGTTTAATGTGATGTTTATATTTGTTACCATCATTAACCTAAAAGTTGCCAAGGGCCTAGGCCTGTGCACAGACGAGAATAAAAGAACCAGAAAGCCCGTGGTTGCTTTAATTAAGATTGCATAAAAATGTAAAATGTTATTTATTTACAGAAAATTCATTTTAAACATAAAAATCATATTTTCTGACCTGGTTAAAAAATTCTAGGCCTAGGCCCTATGAATATTGCATCACAATTTTGACCTAGGCCTAGCCTAGGCCCATGTGTTGTGTTCTATAACTAGGAAAACGCTTAACCTTTTCAGGAGTGGGTTATTTTAAACATTTTTTTGCAGATTATTTAACTTGGCCTATAAAACTAGGAATGTACATTTTAGTTCTGAAGATGACTTCAATGATGGAGAGTTCGATATTCAAGTAAAAAAAAAAAAAAAAAATATGGAAAAAAAAATTTGGGGAAAATTTCAAAATTTCAAAATAAAAAAAAAATGTTAGCAAAGTGCGCGGACGTAATATTACGGCCGTACTCTAGAAAAGGTTAAGTCCCGTCGCGTTGATGGATGAGCTTTTTTGTAAGTTTTTAGTTTGTGTGGGATCTATTTACTTATCAAGTGCCTTTTGATCGCATTGTTGGTGATTGTTGTCAAGTTTCTATTGTTACCTGTAAATTGTTATTATAAACCTAAAAAAACTCATATTAAAACCTTTATTCTATGGATTCTGGCTAACTTTTTTAACTTTTTCTTTCAAAAAGCAATACATCACCATTACCTTAATGTCCATGTGAAATATGAACGTTGAAGCCCCACCCGTTTGGTCAGAATCGGACCAAATGTCACGAAAATATCGCACTAAAAATCGAAAAAAAATCGTAAAAGTACGATATTCATGAGAAATATTTCTTCGATTGTACCTACCCAAAAACAATACACCTAGAAGTTCAGAGATTTCGAAGGTCCCCTCCAATTTTCATCAAGATCGGATATGCCGTTTGCCTGGTAGAGAGTTAACAAACGGACAGAAAAACAAAAAAAAGCACCCGAGCTAAATTTTTTGGGGGTCAGTGAAATTGAAGTCTTTGCTTCGCTCATCCAATAACATTGCAGAACTAGTTAATAACATTTTAATCATATTCTAATTCCATTTTTCACGTTTAAGATCACATAATCCAAACTTTA
Source organism: Sweltsa coloradensis (assembly GCA_024449915.1). Taxonomy (NCBI): domain Eukaryota; kingdom Metazoa; phylum Arthropoda; class Insecta; order Plecoptera; family Chloroperlidae; genus Sweltsa; species Sweltsa coloradensis. The sequence goes on from JAMZAV010001467.1 coordinate 84,318, forward strand.
TAAACAAAAACGAAAGAAATCTCCATTGTTTGTTCTTGGCTGTTCAATTTAACTTGCATCCTTGTAAATAGTAGGCTTAGTTTTGAGAATTATTGTATAATTTGAATATATATATATATCAAACACCCTTTTCCAACATTCGTCGGGTCGGGGGGTGACGAGTCACCAGTTTCTCGGGCTATCTTCTAGTGCTTGCTAGCCAGGCTCAGCACCCCTCATCTTCTTCCTCGTTTTCTTCCATAACCGGCATTTCTAATAATTCTCTCCACTTCTTCCTGTCCTCCCAGAGTCTTTCTTCATTAACCCTATCCCATGTTTTCCCTCTTTCTTCGACGCTTCGCGTTATTTGGTCCCGCCATCTATCTCTTGGCCGGCCAACTCTTCGTACTCCCCCACATGTACGTTCAAATTCTCGTCTTGGGATTCTGTCTTGCTTCATTCTTCTTACATGTCCATACCACCTGAGTTTCTCTTCCTATTTTATCTCGTAGACTTTCCACTCCTAATTTGTTTCTTGTTGTTATGCTTCGTACCTTGTCTAGTTTTGTTATGCCCACCGCACTTCTTAGGAATTTCATCTCTGCTGCTTGCAGTCTGCTCTCTTCCTTTCCTCCTATTGTCCATGTCACTGATGCATATGACAAAATTGGGAGAAAGTACATTTTGTATAATATCATTTTACATCTGTTTGATATTTCCTCTTTCCATAGTAGTTTTTGTACGCTTTGGTAGAATTTGTGTGCTAGTATGATTCTTCTTGATATTTCTGCTGTTATTTTGGCATCCTTTGTCAGAATACTTCCCAGGTATTTGAATTCTTCTGCAATTGACAGCTCTTCTCCACGTAGTGTTACTTTTTTCTGGTTCGGTTTAATTTTCTTGGTTACTATTAACATCTCACTCTTTTCATTATGCATTTTTGGTGTTTGTATGAAATGTAATTTGTTTTTTATATTATGAGTCTAACTATTTATTGTTATGAAAATGAGATGTATGAAAGATAATTTTTTGTATTATGTGTCTGTAACTTTTTTATTGCTAAGAAAATGTGATGTGATGTGTAAATTGGCTAGATTGTGCCAAAAAATAAATAAACTAACTAACTATAGGTTGAACCAGATAAGCTGGCGGGCGTCAAGGTCAAGCGAGAGCACGGACGTCAACGTTGACAATTTACACACAACTGGCATTAGGTAGGGCCTACCGTCTTTGGTCATGTTATCGTGATATGTTATCACATAAATCAACATTTTATAAGCTGTGAATAAAGTAGTTCGTCCCACAGAGTCAGTATTTTAGCGAAATAATGATTTTAAGTAATCACGATTACGAAAGTGTTTTTTTGCCTTGTTGGTCATGGTGTGTCCAAAGTTCCAGCTGTTTATAATGCCAACCGCGCCCTGATGTGATGTCAATGTTTAGGAGCATCAAAATGTCTTGATTTTATTCGTACACTTCATAAATACTTTTAGTTTAGGATAATATTGGGCAAGGCTTGGCTTTAAAATAGTCGTGTTTTTCTCCGAAAGCAGTTTTAGAGACCGTTATTTTATCTACTTTTTGCCGAACCTGTGGCCATAGTGCGTGGTCGACAGTGCTGCGATCCCTCGGCGACCGCCACCTTAACTGGTCCACACTATAACTAACTAACTATCCTCCCAAAAAGCAACTGTGCTTGGCTGTTTCTCCATAGAAGCAGTTCCTACTAGGTCTGGGACACGGCTCCGCCCCCTATCGAAAGTCGAATCGATTATCGCCCCGCCTTCAATGTTTACAATCAAAATTAGCCCGCGCAGATTCAAATATACGAAAATAAGCATAGAAAACGTAATTAACAAAATATCCGTAAATTCAACTAAAAATCCGTTCATCCGTTTTGCACCCTTAATATCCGTAAAAACGGATAAAATCCGTTAAAACAGCAGCCCTGCATACACCTTTGATACGCATCAAGTGGATACAACGTGAAAAAGAAGAGGTTGTTCCCGCCGGGTTGACTTTACGCTTAACAATGGTGAATAGTAGGGTTTATTACATAAAGCAATTCTGTTTGTTGTAGGCTATGTTCTTCTGCATAAAAATATCTGTGTTTTGTGCATTTTAGAATTCATGTGTGTCGATTCAATTTTTCTTTAAGGCGTTGTACATTTGAATTTGAGTGCTTTTGGGCGTGCCAAGGTCATAATTGTCTAGTGAAGACTCTTAATGTAAATAAATTATATTTAAAATGCACCTAAAAATTTCCACTAAATAGGTACATTTTTACTGTGCCCTCTTTCATTCATAAGTAAATTGTACCGGTAGTGTATGGTTCTTACTTCTGAGTTCTGACCAAGCACTTTAATACACATAATTTTACTGATATGTATAATGTTATCTTTGTATGCACGTGACATCATAAACATTGTTGGCTGACATATTCCTGTACGTCGTGGATTGCCATATCTCAATATACAGCGGCCATATTTCTGTTCATACAGGCATTGTTGAAGACAAACAAATTATGTTAATAAATATAAAGAATACTGATACATATCTATTGTACATAGACCTAGGCCTGTACAGTGTACATGGGGCTTGCTCTAAATCTTGCTACCATATGGTCAGTGTTGTTGGCAGATATGCAATAAGTTAGAACTAGTAGGCTATCTGTTTGAAATTAGTTTTATTTTATTTCCAAATATATCTTACTGATTTTAAAATTTTGTTTAGGTTAGGCCTATATTTCAAAGATATTTCTGAATTTTGTTACTCAATTTCCCGATTGCAAGCCTAACTTTTTTAAACGTTTTTGTAGTTTAAAAAAGAAACTTGGATTAAAATCAATGGCAAAGCTACCTACAAGATTTAAATGATATTATTTGTCCAAGTTCCATTTTTAACATCATGGAAATAGACGAGTCTTAAGATACAAAATGGATACCTACCCTTTCACCTGGCATGAACTATGAGGAATCGACTGGAAAATGAGAAAATGCATGATGGCCTAGTAAGCCAAAAATTCAGACATGTGTGAAAAGAAGAAGAGCACATATTTTGTCTTTTACGTAATTTTCGCTTTACTTTGCAGATGATAAAATATTCTAATCCTGCATGTACCTGAAGAAATTCTCCCAATTTTTTCCAATACGTGGAATACAGATCTTTTAGTTTTAGATTCCACTTTATACTTTATTGAAAAACCAACTTTTCTTACTACAGGTCTATATAGCCCTATAATATTGTGTCATGAATACCATGCTTTGAGTTTTTTGTTGTATTGTATCATTAATATTGTATTGTATTATAAGTTATAACAATGAAAATTGAAAACATTACATAAACATAGGCCTATGTAACTTCCCTATTTTAATCATAACATGCAGCATATTTCATGTAAAGTTCAATGTCTCAGTGAGTTGTAGCAAAATCCTTGGTGACTCCTCAGCTGGACAGAAAGCAAGGACCTGAGCTTGCAGCTATTGTTGGATGAGCGTAGCGAGCGTAGCGAGCGAAGCGAAGATTCCATTTCACTACACTGGAGAAAAAAATCCGGAATGTTTTTTTTTTTCTTTTTTTTTTTTTGTATTTTTGTGTGTCTGTGAACACGATTCCGGCTAAACCAATACTCCAATTGCGATGAAATTTTATGGAGGTCTATGAAATCTCTGAACGAAGAACTGCACGGGGGGAAAAATCGATCGAAAAATTATTTCTCATGAAAATCGCAATTTTACGATTTTTTTCGATTTTTAACAAAATTCTTCGATTTGTAACACCTGCATGCTTTGTCCGATTGTAATAATTTTTTCACACAACCTTTATTTTATGAATTGATATATTCGTGTGAATTTTGAGCGTTATCGAAAGATAAATTTCTTTAAAAAATCGCAATTTTTGGAATTTTTTTGATTTTCAAATTTCTTTGGCTTATAGCACCTACATGCTTTATCCAATCGTAATGTTTTTTTCACAGGACCTTAATTTCATGAATTTATATATTCGTGTGAAATCTGAGCGCAATCAAAAAATTATTTGTTATGAAAATCGAAATTTTACGATTTTTTCCTTTTTTTGTAATTACGAATAATAATAAAAAAATTAAAGTTTATTTTTTACTTAATTTAATTTAATTTAAAAAAATAAACTAAGTAATGATTTTTTCACAGTACAACAGAAATCCGCAACACTTAACAACTCAATGCACCAATTACGCTCATCCAACAACGCGGCGGGACTTAAGCGTTTTCCTAGTCCAAGGAACAATGCTTGGCAATCACCTTCTCCTCACAAAATGTGCTAGTTAGGCTAGTGTAACATCATTCTTCATGGCATTTTCTTTGTACCTAATGTTAGTACTAATATTTGGAGATGTGCAAAAATGGTGACAACAAAATTCGCAATAATCCCTTCAAATTCAGTTTGCACATGAATCTTCTGAATTGTGATTGAATGGTACCAATTTCCAATTCGCGAATTTCGCGAAATTTTAGTTGACACCGTGAACTAGTGGCGAAATGAGCAATGTCTTTAAACGCAAATTAGGTCACGAAATTTAAAAAAAAAATCAAAGTTTTGGTGGAGGTGCCAGGTACGTCGTCGAAATTAAATTAATTCTGGCTGGTACATATGGTGGAGGTGCCGGGTCATACAACGCGATTGTGAGATTGTAATAATCGTTTGAACGCGAGTAATCTCAAAATACTTCATATCCATATCAAAAGACATTACATAAAAAATTCATAATTTCGTAATTTTGGTGAAGGTGCCGGGTAGTCGAAATTAATTCTGGTAAAAACTGTCGGAAACTTTGAAAACTGAAGGCTGAAATTGAGCTTAAAATTGAAACTGATTCTGAACTTCACTCTCATGTGCTTGTTTTTCTTTTAAATCATTAAAATCAATCAAATTATCCTGTAACTTGTAATATATATATATATTAGTACTTTAGACAGAAATTAAAAAAGTGACTAAACCGGGGTTTGAACCCGGGATCTTAGCTTACCGGGCTATGCTCTTTAAATTGGTTTTAAATTGGTGGCCGCATAGCTCAGTTGGTAAGAGCATAGCCCGGTAAGCTAAGGTCCCGGGTTCAAACCCCGGTGTAGTCACTTTTTAATTTCTGTCTAAAGTACTAACATAACAGCGTCATAGTCGCCTACTATAAAGCCAAGTTTAAACATATATATATATATATATATTAATGAACTAGGTTTTTCGGTTATAATGCCACGTTTATTTACATTAGGCCAACGTTTCGATGAAATTTCACTCATCTTCTTCAGGGCCAATACAACTTAATATAATATAAAAAACGAAAACTACATTACATTGATAAATTCAGAACAAAACTGGGAAAATAAAATACAACAAAATATAAACAATAGAAATCACTGCACATATGGCGAATTAAAACAACTCAAAGAATCACTGCAAAGCTTGACGTTGCAAAGAAAGAAGAAAGTCACTACATGTCCGTCTTATTGCTTGTCGCCATGGATCTTGTCACTCTGACTGTCGATGTATTTACTTGCAACAGATCATCTGCAGGAACTAACTGGGGCGTTGGTTGTTGGTCCATTGGTTTCACAGCCAACCTATGTGGCTGTACATGTATCCCTGAAATTGCAGGTTTCCACGTTACAGATAAACGTTGGCTATCTTGCTGTTTATTTAGACTGTGAGCTCGTTTATTAATCTCAATGGCTTCCCGTAACATTCTAGGAAGAAACTCCTCAACGGTGGCAATGGGTTTCATGCCAGCAAAGTCGATAACATGACCACAGCAACATGACAACAGCAAGATAGCCAACGTTTATCTGTAACGTGGAAACCTGCAATTTCAGGGATACATGTACAGCCACATAGGTTGGCTGTGAAACCAATGGACCAACAACCAACGCCCCAGTTAGTTCCTGCAGATGATCTGTTGCAAGTAAATACATCGACAGTCAGAGTGACAAGATCCATGACGAAAAGCAATAAGACGGACATGTAGTGACTTTCTTCTTTCTTTGCAACGTCAAGCTTTGCAGTGATTCTTTGAGTTGTTTTAATTCGCCATATGTGCAGTGATTTCTATTGTTTATATTTTGTTGTATTTTGTTTTCCCAGTTTTGTTCTGAATTTATCAATGTAATGTAGTTTTCGTTTTTTATATTATATTAAGTTGTATTGGCCCTGAAGAAGATGAGTGAAATTTCATCGAAACGTTGGCCTAATGTAAATAAACGTGGCATTATAACCGAAAAACCTAGTTCATTAATTCATATCGGTCACGAAAATATCCAAAAACACACATATATAATATATATATTGTTTATATTAATTGTATGTATTATGTGTGTATATATTAATTATTGTCATCTTGTACTTTGTTATTCCATTTTGTTTTTGTTTTATAACCTTGATAAAGCTAGGTGAAACCCTAGTGAAACGTCGGTAATAAAATATTATTTTATTATAAATCATCACACGCAGTTTTACCTCAAAACATATATTATTATATTATTATATATAATATATATATTATTTTTTAGTTGTGCATGAAAAAATTGTGTTTCTTGGTAAAACGTGACAAATCACAAATTTTTAAACTTAAAAAAAAAACATTTTTGCACATCTCTACTAATATTGCACTTTCCCCGTGTGCATTTGTTACAAACATATAACTGTACCTGGCGAGATAGAAATAGAATGCAGTAGGAGAAAAATGCAGTCTAAACATTAATTAATAATTATGTGTTGTTCTTCTACTTTATACTCTTCTATGTATTTTTCAGCCCAAGTGCCTGAGTTAGAAGTTCCAATTCACCCCCACGCACTCGTAGTTCACTCGTACAAGGCGCCGACATTCTGTGATTCTTGTGGTGAGATGCTCTTCGGCCTAGTTCGTCAAGGGCTCAAGTGTGAAGGTTGTGGCCTTAACTACCACAAGCGATGTGTCATCAAGATACCAAACAACTGCACATACACCAGACGTAGACGGTCGTCTACACTTAATATACCGAGGAGTCCATCAGAAACAGGATCTACTTCTTCGCTCACTTCCGCATCCGACGAGGGTGGTCTGGTATGTTTTCGTCTCCCTCATCCCTTTTATTTATAGAGGACTCAAATCACCTAGAGAATGCGCTAGTGTCGCGGGGGCGTAGCACCGTCATGGCCGCCGAGTGAGGATACCTTTGTAAACACCCATATGATCCTACACAAGCACAGTGTAAATATATAAGGTTTTGGGGGAATAGAATAGGTATCATGGGGCTCATTATGAATTCAAAATCTAGTATTTATTTATTTAAAAGTATTTCTAGTATTTATATAGATTTATATCAGCATTTATAATTAAAATACGTACCTACGGATATAGTCTGTCGGGCGCCTGTGAACGTATACATTGATATAAACCGCTTATTTTTGTGGCCGTAGTTTTATTCCAGAGTACAACGTTACAGAGTCCAACAAACTTTGAAATAATATCAATATAATGACTAAATTTATTAATATCAAAGCAAAATATTTAGATATGTACTATAATCTATAATAGGCCTAATATGGAATGTAATGCAATACTAGAGTAGCACACAGCGTTTCAATTCAAGCAACAACAATAAAGCCACTCAAGCTTTGTGAAGAGTGAAGACAATAAAGCAGTAAACAATAAACATTATGCGTTCCTAAATTATTAGAATGCAAAATAAAAAATTACTGGACAAAACACCAATATAAAAGAACATTGGGAATAACAAGTCAACATAGTCTTGTGCTTAATTTTCTCGGAATCATGGTAGCCCAGGTATTAAAATGCAATACTTAAATTTTTTAAACCTTATTCACCCACTCTTGAGGGGATTTGATTGTTTTATTGTGATTACGAAAATCCCAATATAAATACTATAAACAAAAACAGGAATTGAACCCATGGTCTCCCTCTGGCCGGGCGCGGACTATATAACTGGGAGTGGTGATTTAATAACTTAAGAATTTGATATTCATTATATTATAATATCAAAATGCACCAATAATTCAGCAACAAATACACTATACCGCGGTCTCGGTGGTCTTTTGGGAGGCATGGGTTCGATACCCGGCCAAGGTTGGGTTTTGTAAATCTGGACTTAGCCCATTTATTGTGATATAATCTAGGGCTACTGATTGTTTTAAGCCAAAAATGAATTAGTTTTTATCAACTAGGTATGAATTTAATACAGTCAAAAGTCATTACAACGAACGCCAGGGGATCCCGCGATTATTTCGTTATAATGATCAGTCATTTTATTTTCGCTAAAAATGAGATCCTCGATCCCCATAATACCAATCCAGCCACTGCGAAGCCTGTAACGCGCTTGTCACTTTGCGCCTTCTGCATGCGCTGCCCGCAAACCGCATTGCATCCGCGTGATGCAGGCAGCAGGCCTGCTCTCGCTAGGCGCGTAAGCCATGAGAGCGAGAGAGACAGCCGCGGGAATCGGAGGCACGACAATCTACTCGTCTGGTCGAGAGCTCACAGCTGACTATGCACGTGCTTGGTGAATGAAATGTCAAGTTATCTGTTTCAACGGTCGCTGTGCCCCTATCGCCCGCGCTGTACTTGTGTTTCAAGATGTAAAGTATTTTTCACATCGATATCGATCAATGCCCGTGCATGAAGATCAGATTTCCCTGTACCTCTTCATTTACTATGTGAACGATATTTTCTACGAATTCGAATCATGCTTGCTATGAGAGCACTTGCACCGATGATTGAACTGTATCCTTGAAGTCCCTAGGGAATGGTCGGGATCTCCAAGGTCGAATTCGGCTCAGCTGTTGCAACACGGCTAGCGGCGGCATTTTATATCAGAGAATAAGACACGGCAACTCAACTCATTTAATACTTGCGCCTCAGTTTAACAAGTGTTGTATTGACAGCATCATAGATTAAAAACAATGATCTTGCAATTATTATCGCGTAAGAAAAACACGGCACTGCTGAGAGAGAATGTGTAGTGTCTGAGCTGGCTGGCCGGCCGAGAGAGGAGAGAGGAGAGTGACATCCACTGGCAGCGCGAGTGGGAGGGGAGGGGTAACCGGTCTAGTAGGCAGCTGCCGGCGGGCGGGGAGGGGTCTGGTGAAGTGGCCGGCCGGCGAGTGAGGGGTAATGCTTCTGTTTACTGTCCGTGCAGCTCTTGCAGGCTCGCGTAAAGGCGATAGCTCGGCGGAAAAACCAATTCCTTGATTGGGAATTCCACAAAACCCTCGATTCAAAACAAAATTTTCGTTGCATTATAGTCATGGGCGAAAACATTAGTTCGTTCAAATGATCTTTTCGTTAATGCTATTTTTCGTTGTAATGACTATCCTTTAACATTAGAAACATAGGGAATCAGGCGGGACCACAGTAATTTTTCGGTATAATGATAATTTCGTAATAATGGCGTTCGTTGTAATGACTTTTGACTGTATATTAATATGAAGACCACTCTTTATTAAGATCTCACTGAATTACCTAAGTGAGAGGGAATGTGTTTTGTTTCCGTAATTTCTTGTAGATTCCTTACACGAAATAACGAATCAGTGCATGTGTTGAGTCACTTATCTTCCAATAAGTGGCTTCAGCAAATATACACTCTAATGGCAAGTGGGTAGGTGGATTGTGGACAGATAATATTCAACGTACGAAATGTGTAACTAACAAAATAACAGTAGGTATAGTTGGTTAACCAGTCGGCGTTTGATTACGTTTTCAGTGTCTCCAATGCATTTTTCACGGAATGAATTATGTTTCTGTTAAAATATGATGTTGAAGACTAGATTCCATGTAGGTGCTGTTTCTTGTGTGCGCGATAGAACATCACAATACTTATCTCAATTAGTTAATTTCTTACGCGCGAGGATAGCATGTGTAGATTCTATCCTCACTAGCGCGTTTCCAGCGTTCGCCGCCAGAGTGGACATGAGAAGATGGAGCGCTCTATAATTAATGTGCTTACTATATTGTTTCCATTGATTTGATGGTAATTCTGGCAGTTTTTATTACAAATCAATTGATTTAGGCCTAAGGTACATGAAATTTAACTAGAAACATGTATAATTTTAGGTTGAAATCTAGGCCTAATTAATTCCAGACTAATATTTTTATAAATTTACCATTTCCCTTTAAATCCAAAATACTCATCTTTAAACCTTGTGTAATATCAATCAACTACACTTACAAGTTACATGTATGCACTAAACTGAAGGAAGTGACAGACGAAATGCCAGAGGGCATAGACAGAAATGAGAGGGAGGCATCTCTACTGGACGGCTAGACGCATGATGACTTTATAAAGTAGTAGTTGCGGGCATAAGAAAACAACAACACTTAAATGCAAATGTTTTCGGGTACTCAACACATGACTCACTCACTCGTCAAACAACAACATTGGCGTTTTCCTAGTCTAGCAGGCTAAGGCGCCTATATACCAGGAATATGTCAGACCTGGGTTCAAACAACGGTCGGGATAGATTTTTTAAGTTTCTGGATTTTTTTTTTTAAATTCTAGAACATGTTTTGAATTGCATAGGCCTAGGTACAGTACTATGGAAAACATAGCCAGTACGAAATAAATGTAAAGATTAAATAAATACATTTTATTTAGAGTCTACCCACTCAGTTATATAACTGATTTTCAGTGGGGGACTTTAAATCATAGCGACCAAGCCAACCCTGTAGGCCCGACGCAATCTACGAGTGAGCGATAACCAACCAAAGATCGATATTTTTGTAATAGGGAATATAGCAATCAGTGGTATGGACAGTGCGAACACCCGCGGATCAACGCCAGAATCAACAAGGCCTATTCAGAACAAGTCTGAATTTATTATGTGCTTCGTTGCTAGGATGGCTCCAAAGTCACCGTTTACAAACTCCTAAGACAAGAACTGATGAACTGAAGTCCAAATCAGAAGTTAAAAAACTTCTGACTTTGGCGGGAATCGAACACTGGACCTTCTGCATTGGAAACAGATATGCTAACCACAAGACCAACGAGCCACACATTGCACATTGCAAGGTTTACTCAATCTTCCAGCGGAATGTTGGGGAACCTTCAGCGTGCAAGTTTCGGCACACCTTGGTCACCGCCTGACATTCTAATAATGATTCCATAAAAATGTTTTTTCAAGAACAAAACCATTGTCGTTAAATTACATCCTACACATTTCAGCAAAAAGGGTATTTTCAATTTATTAGTTTTTTTATTAGTCAATTACTCACTCACAGACAAAAAAACAAGTCTTGTGCCATTTAACTTGCGTTGATAGACTTTGTTCGCTGCGCTCACTCGTCTAAATATATTTCGGTATGGTTTGCCTATTATATTATTGCAGGGCTGCTAATTTTTTTTTCAAATCCGGTAAAATAACTTGACATAATATATAGGCTACTCGCATGTCTATATGACGTGCATATGAGTGAACACTGTAGAAGGCTTACTTGAATAAATAAATAAATAAATAAAAATTCACAAATATCTGTGAAAAGTAAAAAAAAAAAAAAAAAAACTTAAATTTCTGTGGTGCAAGACTAAATTTATAATGTTTCAATTTTTTACCTAATTACTTGAAAATAACCTCGAATATATGGACCAACCAAAAACGCCCGCGGTTGCTTTACACGTGACTAGAACGCATGACAATTTTGAATTTTTTACAGAAAAAAAATGTTTGAAATCATCATTTCTGAGAACTAGGGTAAGCCTCCAACAAAAACAGATACTATTTATCGATTGATAAAATCAATTGCACATGCCTGATTATCGATATTCAAATTCATATCGAATGGCAACCCTATAATCTAATGTTATGTTTGTATCAAAACCTTGAAGGTGATAATTTATCGTGGCCAACTCTTACTTTCATTAAATGAAGTAGCTAGGCATACAGTATTTGATTATTTAAGGTAATGTACTAATTAGGGCTTTCACCGAAAAGAATTTTTACGAACCAAATAATCGTTTAAGAAACCGGGTTTTAACCAGTTTTTGCTCCGCAAGATTTTGTCTATATTCTCTCTCCCCCCGCCGCTGCACTAAACAGCTCTAATGACAAACGCACATATTGATGACCGCGCTGTATTTAGAATGTTGAGTACTGGCCGAGCGGGTTACTCTGTTGCTGGAGGGAGGGGGGACGCGGCTGCCGAACAAGCTGGCTGGTGAGAGAAAAGGGAGGGGGCGCGCTATGGGAACACACAGGAGGAATGCACCTTGTGTTGCACGGGAAAGCGCGGCGAAAAAAAATGGTTTACGAAATGAAAACCGTTTTGCGATTATACAATGTGGCCCCAAGAACTGATCAAATAAGCTGAGCCCTTTCTATAGTAACTCAATATGACATCTGTTTGTCATGCAGGATAAAACTAATAAGCTAATCTGTATGAAGCTTAAAGACCTGTATAATGTTTTCAAATCAAGTGAAGGGTTAATGTTTAACCCATTGGAGTACCGGTACCATTTAATTTATTTCAGAAATTCAGGTTCTAAAGGGTACAATATAAAATTGTAATTTTTTTGATAATTTTAATACTTTTTTCGGGTCAATATTTTGAAAATTTTGTCAAATTTGGATTTGACGTAGTTAATTAATTTTAAATAAAACAGTTATTTTCTATGCTGGCTGGAAAGATGTTTATTTTCTGATTTTTTCAAACATATATCATTTTTGTAGTTAAAAAATTGAGCATGTTAGCCTATTTTAAATTAGGCTACAGTGATTTTCTAAATTTTTATCTGTTTTGTTTTTTTCCACACTTTTGGAGTTTGGATCATAAATAGCATTCATACTATCCATGCGATTCTCAAGATTTTATAAACAAATTTTAAACGACAATTTTTAAAAAAAATTTGAACCTTTTTTCAAAATTTGGAATTTTTGTATTTTTTGCACCCCTTTAATGTTCTCCAGAAAAATGGACGAGTAGGACTCGTCGAAGTACTCCAGTGAGTTAATAGGCATGTAATTAAAATGTAGATTTTATAACATTTGTTGTTAAGAACTCATGTGCTTACAATGATTTTTGTTGTTATAGCTATTACCAAGTGTGGCAGTTCATAAACAGAGTCGTTCCCCGTCGTTGGGCGGCCGCCCGGTGTGGGTCGAGAAGGAAATGGCCGGACGCATAAAAATCCCCCACACGTTTGTTCTGCACACTTACACGCGCCCCACTGTCTGTCACCTCTGCCGCAAGTTGCTCAAGGGGCTGTTCAAACAAGGCGTGCAGTGTAAAGACTGCCATCTAAATGCTCACAAGAAGTGTGTCGAGAAGATACCCAAAGACTGTTCAGGAGAAAGCCCACAAGGTAAACTACTAACAAATTCAGTGGATACACACACTCGGTTCAATGCATTAGATGTGAGAGCCTCCATAAATAAGTAGGGCCTAGACCTTATGGAGCCCATTTAAAAAATCATATGTTACTTTGTAGCTACATGTGTTTGAAGATAGTGGTCTTAAGAGCGAGCCAGAGAGAGAGGGGTGTCAGGATGGTGTATACTCGTAGTCGGCTATGAGACCTACTAATGTTAAGACATGTGTTTGCAGATAGTGGTCTTGGGAGCGAGCCAGAGGGATGGTTACTGTGTCAGCTATGAGACCTACTAATGTTAAGACATGTGTTTGCAGATAGTGGTCTTGGGAGCGAGCCAGAGAGAGAGGGGTGTCAGGATGGTGTATACTCGTAGTCGGCTATGACACCTACTAATGTTAAGCCATGTGTTTGCAGAGGGTTGGGAGGAGAGAGAGGGGGGTCAGGATGGTGTATACTCGTAGTCGGCTATGAGACCTACTAATGTTAAGACATGTGTTTGCAGATAGTGGTCTTAAGAGCGAGCCAGAGAGAGAGAGGGTGTCAGGATGGTGTATACTTGAGTCGGCTATGATACCTACTAATGGTAAGACATGTGTTTGCAGATAGTGGTCTTGGGAGCGAGCCAGAGAGAGAGGGGTGTCAGGATGGTGGTGAGGAGGACAGTGATGAATCAGGATCACCACAGGGAGCAAGGAAAGCAATGCAACCTTCGTTTGCCAATGGGGCTTCCTATGTTGTAAGTTACCATAACCCTAGAACCTTGCCCCTCTGGCTACTAGTTTTTGTTGCTAACTGCTAATCGAAAGTCAAATTGATTACTTATGCACAGAGGCGGCTCGTGGGCTCAAATAGTGGAGGTGCACAGATGTAAATACCATTCCACGTAACGAGGTGGCTCGGAATAGCTGGGAACTGGGGCAAAGCCCCAGCTGCCGGAGGCATATTTGCCGAAGGCGAATTTTTTTTGGACCTGCATGTTTGATGGCCTGAAACGTGATTTCAGGGAAAATCTTGCCCTCAAAAAGGTAAACCAGAACGCAATTGTTACAATGAAAACTCCTTATGAGACGCGAGTTCGATCCCCTGTCCGTGTGTTCTGCCGGCTTTAGACTTCGCCAAATTCCTTTTATGTTTACTGACATGCTGTTTTATAGTAATATACTACAATATTCAGGTGGTCACAGATAAAATTCCCTCTACCGATAAAACAAGTTTTTAAAGTGAAATAATACTATGTAAAATTGTAAAATTACATATACCCAAAGATTTTCTCTCCCATCTCCACTCCGTCGACCCGCGCCCTGCTCACCACTGGTTCATTGTTTTAAAACAAAATGTTTTTCTTGTAAAACTGTTTTTTATAAGTTCACTTACTATTGACGTCATTTTTTATTTAATTATTTATTATCTACTACGTCACTACACTACAAGGCACTGGGCACCATAGCACAACACACGACATTACAAGAAAACACAGGTTACTGTTGTGAATGTAAGCTGGTGACTGACAGACCCCTCCCCCCTCCCTTCGATGGCTGGTTGAAAGCTACCCTGCTGGCCTCTACGCTGGTGCGGACATCTTGCTATTAGAACCACGTTTAAAAAACCAGGTCAGTTTTCAAATCTAAAGCATGGACCCTTATGGGAGTATGGGATTCGAGCCGAGTTCCGAGTATGAATGGATTGCTGGCGACGGTTGGTGAAAAGCGGACTGCAGAATGACTACTGCCGAATATGCATGTTCTGGCCCGGCCATGAAAAAATATTAATTGAAAATTGGAATTAGAATTGTAAATTGAGATTGGATTTGAAATTTATTTATTTTTTGTTATCGCAAATATTTGGGGGTGCGCGTGCGTATGTGCGCATATGCATGAGCCGCCCCTGCCAATGCATCATCTTATTGTCGCTCCTTTATAATTTAACATTAATGTAATTTTCTTCATATTTGGCTCACTCTACAATGAGACAGTTCATATTCAGAAAATGCAAATAAATATGGGGGTACCTAAATGATTTTATTTTTTTAAATATTTGGAAATAGAAATCTTCAAAATCATCTTTTAACATTGTATATTGTGTATATATATAGCCAGCGGTTTAGCCGAGGTCGTTTAACCGGTTCCCACTCGAACACCGAAGGTCCAACGTTAAGCAGAATCAGTGTGGCAGGCGTATAGTGGGTGACCGCTATTCCCTGAAACTCACGTATACCGCTGGTTAGAGCAGATGGAGGCTTCGTTCTCCTCGACGTCTGCTCAGCAGTCCGGGTTAGTCGAGGAGCCTTTATGACTGTCAAAGTTACACCGTCCTTTCGGATGGGACGTTAAGCCGTTGGTCCCCTTAGTACTTTTCGAAAGGAGTAGGCTACCTGCCTGCCGGTACCGGGTTTCCCCTCCCCCTTCTGTTCATACTTCATCCTCATCTATCACCACTCATCGTCTCTAATAGTCAAAGTGCTTTAATATGAGACGTTAAGCAATATCCAATCAATCAATCAATGAATTCTTTCTAGTGTGGAAAATGCCTATTGGCTAGTTAGACTGGAGAAGGGTTGACAGGTTGGGAAAGCAAAGAGGACATAATCTTTGCTTTCCCAACCTGTCAACCCTTCTCCAGTCAATCAATCAATGAATACTATACTTTTTCACCAAGAAAGAACTAGAACGGTGTCAATATAAATTTCATGTTTACAAATTAGTACCAAAATGAAGCCAGTTCTCAAAGTATACATGAGCCTAATGATAATAAAATTTAAGTCTTAAGTCTCTATTTTAGTTATTATAATCTAAAGTTGAATGAATCATCAGAAACTTGGCAAAACTGTGGAGTTGGCTCCAACTGGGCACACACCCGCCACTCGCATCATAGTCACAGGCCAGCTGCACTGTTCTCTAAGAGCATGACAAAGGTCAGCATTTAGCAATGAAAAGCTTGAGTCTATTTTGTACCATCTCTGTTTTTTCAAATTGAATAGAAATAGATATATTTATTATTTTTGTATTTAACTTTACAATAGTCCATTTCTGGATAGGCCTACCTCATCTATTTTAAAGCCAAATGCAATTTATTTGTGTGTAAAAGTTCTTGTACTTCACGTTCCCTTTGTATGGTAGCCCTGTCCTGTCAAATGTAATACTGGGAGGAATGCTTTTATTAGAATTAGATCAAAACCAATAGGTCGGCGGCGGGGTCCGCCCCATCGCGCGCATCCGCATTCATATTTGGTGACTGAATAACCACTGAGCAGATCGCACGGTCCATTACTGGTGACGCATCTTTCAAATGTCTGCCTTATCAACTGTCGATGGTAGGCTCTGCGCATAATGTCTACATAATCTTACATTTGATATAACAATGCAGAACATGTCACTTTTTTTCTTCGATTAGAACTTAAGTGGATTATTCTTCTGTCTCCCTGCTATTTTTTTAGTCTGCACATTCTCTTTTGCACTGACACATGAGAAAAGACTATCAAGACTGCTTCTCTCAAATATGTAAAAGAAAAAAAGGAAAGGAAAGGAAAGGAAAAACAATCGGTCTCACCCGGCGACCCTTAGAATATGACTGCTATATGCTAACTGCTCATCCACTGGACCTCGTTTCTTACGGCACACCTTCCTGTCTTCTGGCTGTATGCTAGGCATGTAGGCCTATTTGTCACTCAAGGCGTGAAGATAATTTTTGCGAGACCACATATGTTCTTTTGTGATGCATTTAGTTTTTTTTCCCTGATATTATTTGCAAGGAGAACATTCCCATGTATCAGATACTTTACTAGTAAGACCTTCATTGAAATTTTTGCAACAACTAGGCCTACTCTTCTCCCTAATGTCTACAGCTCTATGCAAATGTGGCTTAGACCTATCCATTATACGTACTAAGCCGCTTCGTGAACGCTTTTTACAGTCGCGTTGATGGATGAGTTTTTTTTTTATATATACTTCTGTCCAATTTCATTACTTTTTCAAGTTCCATTACAAAATTACAAATCTGGGAAAAAATCATGAAAGTATGTTTTCTATCAGAAATATTTCTTCAGATGTCTCTAAAATCATAACATTTATAATTTCAGTGATTTTAAACGTTCCCATGAAGTTTCATCAAGATCGGAGTAGACGTTTGCCCGGTTGCGGGCCAAATATCACAAAAATATCTCATTAAAAATCGAAAAAAAAAATGGTTTAAGTACGATAATCATAAGAAATATTTAATTGATTGTACCCAAAAACGTGGCAAGTTTCGAAGGTCCCCTCAAATTTTCATCAAGATGTGATGTGATGTGCCCGGTAAAGCGCGAACAAACAGACAAAAATACACACAAATAAAACACCCGATCTATTTTTTTTTTTGGGGGGGGGGGGGGGGTCAGTGAAATTGAAGTCTGCTTTGCTCATCCAAAAATATAATTATTTTTACTTGTTTATTTAAAAACTAACATTGTAGTTATCCTTTCTTTTCCTTGCTTTGTAACTTAGAAATACCTCTTGGTAGGCCTATTACGGGCCAAATACGCATACACTGTGAAAACTACAATCATGTCCTGAGGTGCCAGCTTAAAGCATCTTGAATGTAGCGATGTTGCCAAGCCTAGTCTAAGATGGGCAATAGGTTTTCATGGCCATATTAGGTGCTATGCTTTATAAATTGTATGTACATATAATTAAACAACTATAGACCAGTTCTCATATTATGGAAATATAAAACTGCAAGAAGAAATAAAATATGATATTTTGTGCCAATATTAAGTTTTCACTGGGTGGCTGCACTAGGTTTCAGTAGCTATGACTGAGGTGTTTATTTACCGTATGTTATTTTAGACCATCAACACACTAGTAGTTCTGAAGACGCAAACAAAATCAATTTAGTTCAATATAAATATATTTTATTGGAAATAGGCCTAATTACAAACTTTATTAAAATTATACCTTTCTACTTTCTAGTTTCTATTTTAAAAGTAACTCCATATTTTTGGTAGTTTTTTAACTTGAATTTGGGTTTGCGTATACTACTAGAGAGTAGGCCTACACTCACTACAAATTAATATTAACTACATTTCAAAGTGTTAAGCCTTTACTGGGCATCTAGCCAGAGAATCGCATGAATTCCAACTCATGAGTATTTGAAAGAGAAGAAGTTTCTCTGCTGATGATGTCATGTTGTGAGAAATTGAAAGAAATTTTTTTGTTGAAAGAAACTATTTGCATTGCAGGATATCATACCAGGGCATGACACTGACCTGCCAGATCTAAAACAGTTGACAATGGCATCTCCAAGTACCAACATTCCATTGATGAGGATCGTGCAGTCTGTCAAACACACCAAACGACGAGGCTCCAAGGTCATCAAAGAGGGCTGGATGGTACACTGGACAAACAAAGACAGGATGGTAAGTTTAACTCGTTCACTATCTTTCATTGAGTACCATGTGGCTCTTCATATTTATGAGTAAAGCAGATTCACTCCACTACATTGCCAATGAGTAGAGGTGTTAGTTTTTTGCAAGGTGCGACAAAACAAATTGTGCTATTTGATATGTTTTGACCAGTTTCTTCACACATATCCACATACCACATCAATAGGCATTGAAATACGACCGCAAAATATAATGAATTTTGCCAATAAAACAATTTATGAGGTTTTACGTGAAATAAGAACATTATTTAGAGTCCAAAAAAAACGAAATAAAACCTAAAAGGATGTATTCTCAATATTTCAACAATAATATTGCCGTGGTAGACCTAGTCCTATATTAAAGTAATTTTTATAATTTTTAATGAAATTCCTTATTTTTGCAAAGTTAAATGCCAGTCAATTTTTACGCGTTCACGAGTTGGAAGCGGACTCCTCCCCCACCACGACGTGCCTAGCCACTCAGCTGTAAGCCTTTGTGTCGTATCGGCACAGATTGGCTACGTTCGTGCATTGGAATTCACATTTTTCACAGCAAGGTGAAGGCGGCTTGACAATTGACACTCATCACTACGCAGACGAGGGACAAACACGTCTACCACTGTGCATCTACTCGACGAGGCGTCACCCCTCCAGCCTTTGTTTATCTCGTAAGTCGAGCGCTGGACAATGGACGCGAGCTATAAATATCTCTGCGAATACCGCAGAGTGACGCTGCGGCATTAAGCGCTACACTCAGTTCCAAAAACCTAACTTCTTTCTTCGATTTATCGCTTCGAATTTCAAACTTGGACTCAATATGACTTCAAAATACGAATTATACTGAATTTCGAAGTAACTAAATAAAATAACATGTCAAGTTCTATATTAATGGTCGGGACCAATGTTTTTGTTCAAAATTTGCTGAATTTTTAACTATCAGATTCGAATTGTCGAGGGACTTCTGTACCCCTATGCAGATGCCTATTTAGGAAAAATAAAAATTAATACATAAAGATTTTTTAATGTGGTACCCTAGTACCTACATATACTACCTATGCCTACTGTGCAATAATTGTAATGTGTAGTAAGCTTACTAGGCCACAATATGATAGATAATTATCTGAAATTGGCCTTTGATTTGATTTTTACTGAAAATCAAAATCATACTAACTTCACTGTTCATTAATGCGTAGAATGTGAAAAAAACAACAAACCAAACCATAACACCACTTTTTGCAGTTTAAAAACAAATTTTAGGAAAAAATAAAATCACAAACAAACACCTGTACCAATGACTTACCTGGTCGGTGACTGCAGGAACGTTTAAACTAGGGATAGTCCTACTAAGTCGAGCCCACTTATAACAAACTTGACAAAACTGACTTTTACTTTGTTAATAAAGGAACTTTGTTAAAACAGAGTCACTTCACATGTATTTTTGTATGATTGGAAAAGGGTTGACAGGTTGGGAAAGCATAGAGAACATAAAGAAAATAAAACCCAGCCTGAAGGGCTGGGGGCGACAAAACTTCTCACCACCAACTGCAGCTAATTTAAAGTTACTGATTAACTTGGTTTACTGATTAAGTTAATTAACAAGCTTTAAAATTACTTTGTTAAATCCAGAACTTTGTTAAAAGAGAGTTCTCTATAAGTGGGCTCGACTGTACTATACAATATTAATATTACCGAATTCATTTTGATGTTGATATTTCATTGGTAGTGGTGGGATTGTTGAATCATGGTTGAATATCACAATATATAAAACAAGTTCAAGATTGCGTTACAAACTTACAACCAAGTTCTATTATACTCCCATGAATTTGTTAAAATTAGCGATTAGCACGATAATCAATACTATCAATCGATAAAATATTTGATCGAATATCGATAATCGATTCGCTCAAAACTATGTTATCTTTCAGTAATGACTGCAACATTGCAGTCTTCTATTTGGTTTATATCATAGCACTCAACAATTACAACATAGGGCCTGTCCCTATAGCAATTTAGTAAAGGTTTGTCTTAGGACCCGATTGCTCAGATGGTAGAGCATCGGTTCGAAAAGCCGAGGTTCTGGGTTCGATCCCCAGTCGGGGCAAACTTTTACAACAATTGCTCATTCAATAATTATAAATGTAAATTTAAAAATATCACCTTTACAATGAGACCAATCCCAACTCTGTAGCTCTGATAGGAGCTGAGCTATTACCAATAAACCAAAGTAGTGCCCGTTCAGGTCACCATAGGGTCTCATCCTTAACCAACCGACCCCCCCCCCCAAAAAAAAAAAATCTCAGTTGATACTTACCATGGTATGAAAGACTGTGCCAAATTCCATTAAAATCAAAGGTCACGGAAATTTTTTATTTAATTTTGGTTGATAATGATTTCATATGGAACGACCCATAATCACAAACACATAGATGAATGAAGAAGACGAGTTGCTGATTCAGTTACCTATTATTATTAATGGTGACCTTTTCCTTATTCCTTATCCCAAGGGGACTCTCATTATGAGACATACTAGTGATGGTATCGGGTAGTAAATATTGGTGTCGACTCCGAAGCCTTGAGAATCGAGTAGGAGTCGACTCTTCGATCGGCAATAAAAATAAGTAAAATATGGTTAGCCTTGACCAATGCCAAACAATAAACACCCTCCTTAGTCAAATTTGTTCTAGGCTAGAGTAAAACACAAACAACATGTTTCGAAGGAATTGACTCCAAAAGTAGTCGGGTAGGAATCGAGTACTCTATGTCATCACTAATACCGAATATGAACAAACTACAAACATTTTGATTAAAATTTATTCATTTTGAAAATTGATAAAATAGATAGTAGCCTATACCATCTAGCCTCTACTCATAACTACTACAAATTTGTACTTTAGGCCTTGATAGTTACTATTGTATTTTCTTTGTTTACATTCAAGTGTAAGAGGCATTACTGGCGACTTGACAGTAAGTCCCTGACGTTGTTTCAAAGTGATACTGGAACCAAGTACTACAAAGAGATACCTTTGGCGGAAATTCTCGCCGTTGACACAGCAAGAGGCCCTCAGGGTGGTAAGTACAATATTATTATACAATAAGGTTTTAATCTGATAAACATTTCATTACAATCATATTAATTACCATATTGGCCCGAATATAGCCCGATCTCCAATTTTATAACACGACCCCCAATTTTTCGATATCATTTCAAAAAAAATAAAAATTTAAAGGAAATTAAAATGTACAAGTTTTTTTTTACAATAAACCTACAATAAATTATTAGCCTAAAATTTCACTCTTACAACAAAACATTTTGAACAATGTTAGGATTTTTTAACAGTTTTAATAGTGTAGGGCCAAGCACAAGCTCACATAGGCCAACCACAGTTCACCAGTCTGATTTAGGGATGACATCGATTCAGAATGGATTCCTTAGAAATTTTTTAAAAATTGTATACGCAGTTATTTTGGTGGTCATGTTCCTCGGATCCCGTGATACGCAGTGATATTTCTGTAGTTTTCCGCGGAGCCCGTGATGAGGTTGCCTGCTGCACGTCGAGTGGAGGGGGTGAGGCTATTCGGAACAGCCGATGTGCAGGAGTTGTATTGCAATTTGCAGGTGGCCTATGTTCAGGCGCTATTTCAAATGCAAGACCGCGAAAATAATGCTAGTGCTGTTTTATGAGATTGTATTTTTGAAGTCGAGGGTTACAAGGTTGCATGGGCGTTGCCATCTTGGCTGTAAACAAACCGTTGCTATGTAGTTGCTAGGGAGTGTGACGAATCACAATATTTTGTCATAAAATTACGCTGAAATAGTCGTCTGCTAAAGCCCACTATGGCGCTGCCAGCTTGGCTTTAAACAAACCTTTGCCATGCAGTTGCCGAAACAGCTATTACGTAACTTTCTTGTCTTGTCACGGCAAGTAAATTAGTAGATTTACATTCAGAAGGTGGTGAATTTGACTTTTGGACCACTAGGCATGTCATTTTCAAGTTTCAATACTGTTAAAAAAAAATGCTCTAACGGAAACCTTGGGCATCATCAGCATGCTGGCAACGCTCATGATTACACTATCGGACCGCTAGGCATATCATTTTCAACAGCTTTCTGACCAAGCCAAGCATGCTAGTGCCCATAATAAGTAACAATATGCTGGTTTGTTGATTAATTAATCATTTAGGTTGTTTCTTTGTTTTTTGTATGAAAAATTGTGTCTGTTCATTTTGTAATTTAACGTGTTGTGTTATATCTTTTTTACTTTTGGGAGAAGGTTGTATGACTGGACAATGATAGTAGAATATTGTCTAACACCCAACAACTTTCACCAATCATCAGCTCAAATAGTACCACTGTATTAAAGAGACAATGTTTAACAAAATGTATCAAGACATTCTGCCAATTCATTATTTTTCTTCATAGTGCAATAATTTAGTAACACATCACTGTAATATTTTTCTCTGTAGATACGATGCACTGCTTTGAGCTGCGCACTGCAAACATTGACTACTATATTGGAGAAGAGTTGAAAGAGGGGGTGAATACCTCCACACTTGAGAGCGGAGTTGGAGCACATCTGGCCAAAAGTTGGGAACATGCAATTCGACAAGCACTGATGCCAGTGCAGTCACAGACCAGTTAGTACTATAACTCAACCTTCTTTAATATAACAGTACAGTATGCTCACACAATAGATAGGCCTACTAGTTTCTTTTCATGAAAAAAACTACCTGCTGTTGCTGTGAGCTAATTGGTCTGTTCTTTTGTCCTTTGAAGAAATGAACATTCTTTTGTCCTGGTGTAATTACAACTTTTCTTCCACAGACGTGTTCTTCTGTCCAGGGGGTATTTACTATTTACCACTTTTTCAACTTTTGCACTGCCTCTTGAGGAGGTGTCAAAGGTGTAAAAAGGGAGATTTGGGCCAATTAAAAAAGTAACAACGTTTTAATGTGCAATTGTTTACTAATGAATAAAAGATAAAACTGGTAATAATAAAAATGAATGCAATAGAATTGTAACAAAATACACAAAGCTGTGTCATTGAGTGAAATATCTTCTGAAAGTGTTTTGAATTGATGACAGCTGGCAACATAACCTCGAAATTTGCTGTCAAATTACAACAAAATCGTTCTTTTGTCCACACGTAAATTATTGCACTTTTTACCCCCAATTCTGATCTTGTATTTTACACTTGGGTGTAATTAGCACAATTTGAGGCAAAGAAAAGAACAAACTTTATGTGATGAAGTAAAAGGCCTGTACCTGTAGTTATAGCCTTAGGCCTACATCTATGTAATTGTATTCAATTACATTATAATTTATAATTAATATTTAATTTGTGTTATCAGTGAATCTTATGCACAGCATGCTTAAGGTATTGGGCACAAAGTAGAGTTGTTGTACTTGATTTCCTGAATGCTGAACTGAGCTTGATTTTAGGTTTGATTTGTTTGAGCTGAGCCTTATCTGTATGCTATGTCAGTGTAACTCAACACCATTGATATTAAACATCTATAGTAGGCTAGATTCGAAGTCTCCAATACGTCCACACAGGCGCGAGCGTACCAAATTGAAACGTCAATCCCACCATTTCAAAATGGTGATTTGGCATTTTAATTTATGCTTTTTTAATGCAATAAGAATAAAGTATTTTACTGGATTGTTTGATATGGTTTTAGCTTGTGCAGCATGGGAATGTACAAACAGAAACAATAAGAAGTTATTGCATAAGGGAATTTAGTAATCATTTTGTGTTAATGTCTAATATGCTCACCTGTCAAACTGACGGCCATCTTTAAAAATATTTGGTCAACAAATCGCTCCCATCTAATTAACATGCAAACAGAATTTCAAGATGGCTTCAAATTGTCACGGAAGTGGACCAATGACTGCGGATCTAGCCTACTATAGATGTTTAATATCAATGGTCAACCATTGGCACATAGCATGTGGTGTGAGAAAGAGAAGAGAGGAGCTCTTGAGGAGTGGGGCAGGGCAGCTCGGTCTGTTGGTATTTGTGTAGAACTTAAGATTAGAAAGAGACATTACGTGAGTGGAATAGATCGATGAATGAACAAAGTGGCCAACAGACTTTTTCTAGTGACAAAGCAGCATGAGTCTTCTCACTTTTCACAGCCATGATGCATTGACTGGATCTTTCCTGCTTGCCCCTTTAACTTATCTTGTAGCATACAAAGTTCAGGCAACTTTGAGTTGTCAGCTGCAGCTGATAGTGGAAGGGCAGCAAGGAAGAAGTTCACATTATGACTGCTTCTTGCCCACCTGGGAGTGGTGGATTATCTTCTCTTCTCTTTATATTCACATTGAGATGATTATAACTAAATAACTAAATAATTAGGTATATGCGGTACGGTTACCCAAAAATTACAAATTTACATAGACTACGGTACATTAATAATAATAAGTCTTTATTTATTTAGCATCAGTGCGCTATTGGTACAAACACATTACATATTATAATTTTACACACTACAAGTAGGTACCTACATTATAGTATAAGTACATTTTCAATCATACCCTATATCTTGAGTAATAATAATTAATTATTACTCAGAATCTAAAATTATATATTTATTGAGCAAGCGTAGCGAGCGTCTCCACTTGACTCTTATGGCTCGAATGTCTGTTTTTTTTGTTTTTTTTTTTCTCTGTTACTGCTACTGCTTCGGTACAGGTTGCACCGTTTCTCTGATCGACCTGAAATTTTGCACACATGTACATACCACCTATGCGGGTTGCTGTATAGTTTTGTGGCAAAATCGTTCAAAAAGTTAAAAAGTTACATTAAAGTTAATCAAATTTTTTTTTTCAAACTAAACGGCGACAATATCTGAGGTGGCCAAATCATTTAGAATGTCCGTCCGGTCACGAATATGTGTATTTTATTTTGATCCGATAAGTAGGCCTAGTGTAGATGGAAATTACATTATAACAAAAGTAACGTTGCCATGGCAACGAAAACTCGCACGAGGTTCGCACTATGCACTGCCACCTAGAAGTAATCAAAATACTATCGAGGAAGCAGTGTATTATTTGTAACGTTTTCCCAAAGAAATGATGTCAAGATCCTCTAGATGGCGGTGGATTTTATCCATTCTCTCCTATTTTACAAATTTTCAGCTAAATCGGTCAAGACCTTAAGACTTATTGGTAATCATAATTCGAAAAATGATGTTAAAAAATGAAGGAGGCAGTGAAGATACAAAGATACACTTTAGAAGGCATGACGTGAATTAGTACAATGCAAAGATGTTGGAATAGTATATAGTGTACAATGTCAATATCCAGTTAGGCCTACACTGTGTGGTGGGCCTTATGGGAATGTCGTACTCGGGTCATGTTGCACGTACCGGTGCTCGCTCAACAACGCGTCCAACTGAGCGTTTTCCTAGTTAAACAAAATAGTCAAACTTCTCTCCCCCACTTTATCAAATACTCGGTTACTTTATTTCTAAATTCCTTTGTACTAGTTGCCATTCTAATGTTATATGGCAACTCATTAAAACTTCTAACACCCTTGTAAAACAATGACTTACACAGTAGTTGTTTATTACATGTACCTAAATATAAACAGCTGTTCATTGCTTTTCTGGTCTCATAATTGTGAATCTCATCAATTCTAACCATTCTATTTAGCATATACTCCGGTAACAATCCTTTTTCTAATTTATAAAGATAAGTCATACCACACAACTCTATTTCTTGTTCAATATTCAACCATTCCAAACAATTTAGCATATTTTTTATGGACACATATCTACTGCATTTGAGAATTACCCTCATGCCTCTATTTTGGAGGATCTGCAGTCTCCTTATATCAGTAACATACACTTGATAAAGTAACGATAAACAGCAAGTAAAATGAGGTTTAATGGTAGTATTATATATCAATAAACGGGTATACTAGGAAAACGCTAAAGTCCCGTCGCGTTGTTGAGCGAGCACCGGTACGTGCAACACGACCCGAGTACGACATTCCCATAATGTTACATACCAATAAGTCTTTAAGGTCTTGACCAATTTAGCTGAAAATTTGTAAAATAAAAGAGAATGGATAAAATCCACCGCCATCTAGAGGACCTTGACATCATTCCTCTGGGAAAACTATTTTAACCCTTGATTACTTCTAGGTGGAAGTGCATAGTGACCAGAATTCTCGTGCGACTTTTCGTTGCCATGGTAACGTTACTTTTGTAAAAATGTAATTTCTATCTACACTACTTATCGGATCAAAATAAAATTAACATATTCGTGACCGGACGGACATTCTAAATGATTTGGCTACCTCAGATTTTGTCGCCGTTTAGTTTTTTAAAAAAACTTTAGATTTAACTTTAATGTAACTTTTTGAACGATTTTGCCACAAAACTAATGGCATTCAATCGGGAACGAAGCTTGAGGATGGTCAAAATTTCAACTCGATCCGAGCCTCCCTTCGACCGCTATCATGAGCCAATAAAGCTGCGCGACTTTCCGTTGCCATGGTAACGGTACTTTGTTATAATGTAATTTCCATCTACACTACTTATCGGATTAAAATAAAATTAACATATTCGTGACCGGACGGACATTCTAAATGATTTGGCCACCTCAGATTTTGTCGCCGTTTAGTTTGAAAAAAAAAACTTTCGATTAACTTTAATGTAACTTTTTAACTTTTTGAACGATTTTGCCACAAAACTATTCAGCAACCCGCATCGTTGGTATGTACATGTGTGCAAAATTTCAGGTCGATCAGAGAAACGGTGCGACCTGTATCGAAGCAGTAATAGAAAAAAAAAAAAAAAAACAGACATTCGAGCCATAAGAGTCAAGTGGAGACGCTCGCTTCGCTCACTCAAAAATGACACATGGCAACTAATTCTGCTTAAAAACCCTATCTTCTTCCTCACCTTTCGTTCAACATAAACATGTTCCTTGAAGTTAAGTTTAGAATCAATCATTACACCTAAATATTTATACATATCAACAAATTCCAACACACTCGAGTCCATCATTATTCTCTCATTATTACCAATCTTATAATTTCTGAGATTTCCCATACCTAGCAACATACATTTAGATTTGTTCACATTAATTTTCAGTACATTAATTTTTAACCAGTCTCCAACATTTTTTAATTCAGCATTTATTGTATCAAGAATTTCCTAAAGACTGCGTATAAATTAATTGAACACTTGTTAACGCTGCAAACAATGTCATTAATATATACAAGGAAAAGAAATGGCCTCAAGACCGACCCCTGTGGTACCCCTACATCAATATTTATACTATCTGAAATGTCATTGTTATATTTTGATTTTTGCTTTCTACCTGTTAGGTGATCCTCAATCCACTTCAGAACAGTTCCTTCAACTCCATACATATATTTCAGTTTATTAAGTAATCTCTTTCTATTTATAGTTTCAAATGCTCTTTTGAAGTCAAGGAATACTGCCAGGATTGTTTTCCCCTCATTCATAGCACTAGTCCATTCAGACAATAACCACTGAATAGCGGTCTCACAAGAGTGACCAGATCTAAAACCAGATTGATTTGTGACTAGGAGTTTGTTGTTGTTGAAATATCTCTCTAGTTGTTTGTGGGCTAAAAGTTCTAATTTTTTTTCAAAAATGGTTAACATATTTATTGGTCTATGATCTTCTACCTTAGTAGAGTTAGGAACTTTAGGAACAGGTATCACCAATGATTCTTTCCATTTAGCAGGGAATACTCCTTCTTCAAAAGATATATTAGCTATATCTAATAACTTAAATCTTATAACTGGGTAAGCATCTTTTAATAATTTGGCCAAAATTTCATCCATAGTGCTACCACCATTATTTCTTAATTTAGCCACTACTTCAGGGTTGCCGTTTTTTACGGATTTTATCCGTTTTAACGGATTTTGAGGGTGCAAAACGGATACACGGATTTTTAGTCCAATTTACGGATTTAAAAAAAAATAAAATTTTTTTTTTTTTTTTTTACGTTTTACGCCGTTTTTAACTAGGGCTGGTCAAAAAATCTAAATTTCAATGCGATATTGATAAGTGAGAATCTTTTCGATGTATAAATACCAAAATTTACACCAAAAATGTAAAATTTCGGAATTTTGGTGGAGGTGCCGGGTAGGTAGTCGAAATTAAATTATCCTGGCTGGTACATATGGTGGAGGTGCCGGGTCATGATACGCGGTTGTGAGATCGTAAAAATAGGCATTTATGGTGATACCTTATCATTCTATCAACCCTATTTGGCCTCGAATCATTTTTTTTCCCGATTTGATTCGGGGCCTACAGGTTGGCTTGGTCGCTTTGATTTACTGTGTCCCACTGAAAATCAGTTATATAACTGAGTGGCTAGACTCTTATACATTTTTAAAATTTATTTATTAAAAATAGGCCTACCTACTCTATAAAAAAATTATATATTCAATTTTTTTACAACAATTACATTATGATATATCGATATCGTATTGAAATTGGTACATTTAGGCATTTTAAGGATTTTTAAGGATTTGGGTGTTTCATTTAAGGATTTCTAAGGATTTTTGATCTGCTCAAACAGGATTTTTATTTTTTCTTGGTGGCAACCCTGCACTACTTCATCCAATTCTTTAATAGCAATCACTTGGAACTTTTCTAATTTACACTCACCATTTATTCTTTTAAATTTTTTAAGTTTAATTGTACCTTTAATGTTATCCTGTATTCCGACTGGTCTACCTTCACAATCTACATCAATCTTTTCGATGCTATTAATAATTTGATCAATACTTTCAACAAAGTATTAATTTTATTGATGATGTTGGCAACGTTATCTTTGTCACTTAAGTTTCTTCCTTCACACGTTACAATCTTAGTTGGTCCCCGCTTATTTTTATCACTTATTTGCTTATTATATCCTTAAGAACTTTCCACATATTTTTGCTATCACCTTTCTGTTCATCTATCCTATTATAATAGTAAACTTTTTTTAGCTTTCCTTAACTTACTACACACTTCATTTCTTTTAATTTTATAAAGATCCCATATACCCACATCCCTAGAAATTTTAGCCATTTCATATAACTTATATCTCTCTCTCATATCCCATTTAATATCCTCATTAATCCAATGAACTCTATATATCTTATTGTTATTTACTTCACATAGACTAACAGTTAAGCATTTATTTCTTCCTTCCATCAAATTATCCACAAACTTGTTTGCTAGCCGGTTTACATCAGTACTATTTGAATGAAAGTCCATCATAGCTAATTCGTACCTAAAATCATCCTCTTTATATTTTTTCCAGTTATACCTCTTTCTAGTTTTATTTGCTACATTCTCATTATTTGCAATATACTTAGAGTGAACCCCAATTATATATATATTAAGATCACCAATTCTAGGCATTCCCTCACTATTATTTGTTACAAGTTCAGGTTTGTTTTTAATAACTAAGTCAATCAATGTTGCACTATGACTAGTTACTCTAGTAGGTTCTTTAACAACCTGATCTAAACCATATAGTTCTACTATATTCATTAGACTTTTTGTATGTGTGTCCTTGCTTAACCAGTTGATATTAAAATCTCCACATATGATGGTGGGCAGACCCTTATGTTTAGTATCAATGTCCTGAAATAAATCTTCAAAATAATCTAAAAATTCTCCATGTTTACCATTTAGTATACTGTACATATAAATAAGTAAGTAATAAGTAACTAATATAGTCCCCTTTGGCAGTATCTTCTCTCGGTTCAATATCTTTCAATTTTAGCTAGGGCTGGGCAAAAAAATTGATATTTCGATATGATATCGATAATTGGAATAAATTTCGATATCGATATTAAATTGATTTCATATCGAAATATCGAAATTTACACAAAAAATGCTAAATTTCGAAATTTTGGTGGAGGTGCCAGGTAGGTAGTCTAAATTAAATTACCCTGGCTGGTGCATTTGCTGGAGGTGCCGGATGCCGGATCATAAAACGCGATTGTGAGATCGTAAATTGGTCTATGGTGACACCTTATCAACCCTATTTGGCCAAAATTATGAAAAATAACACACAAAAAAAAAATTATTTTTATTTTTTACAAACAATTACATTTCGATATATCGATATCATATCGAAATTTTTCGTGTGATATCGATAATTGAATGATACCCATGTCATAGCCCAGCCCTAATTTTAGCATAGAATGTTCAAATGTTGTACTAAATTCAAAGAAGACTTCCTGTAGGCCTAAATTTTTTTGAAACTGCTTGCAGAGACAAGTGTGCCAGGAGAGCCTGAAGAAAGAGTGACGGATATGAGTCAGCTGTATCAGATCTTCCCAGATGAGGTGCTTGGATCAGGCCAGTTCGGCATCGTCTATGGAGGTGTCCATCGGAAGTCAGGCAGAGCTGTTGCCATCAAAGTAATAGACAAGCTGAGATTTCCCACCAAACAGGAAGCACAGCTGAAGAACGAAGTGGCCATCTTGCAGAATCTCTCGCATTCTGGAGTCGTTAATCTGGAACGCATGTTTGAAACTACGGAACGTATTTTCGTTGTCATGGAAAAGCTTAAAGGAGATATGTTAGAGATGATCTTATCCAGTGAACGAGGACGTCTTAGTGAACGAATCACAAAGTTTCTCATTACTCAGGTTTGTTTATTTATTTATTTAACGTCTGTTTAGACTGCCGTATCGTTCCGAATATAGTGCGGCGGCGAATATAGTGCGAGTAGTGTTTTTGAGAACAGAAAATGAAGAAAAAGAAAAAAATGGAAAAATCATGAAAATTGATAAAATAAAAATAAACTGTTTCAAAAGGCATTATACCTTGATTTTTACCTGAATCTGGCAAGCATTTTTCTTATATTATTGATAGGGGCCTAATTAGACCAAGTCCCTACTTGGCCTAGGCCTAGCCCTAGAACTTTGCCTTGGCCTAGCCCTAGGACTTTGCCTTGGTCTAGCCCTAGCGTACGTGTAGGCTAGGCCTCGGCCCGAGCGTCGCATCATTGATTACCTATGCAGATGCTAGGCTACGTGTGTAATGTGATGGCAAAAAGTAGGCCTAGGCACTAGTCTGCGTGTGTATTCAATTCCGAATCTTCGTATGTTGTCAAAAGGGTGTAAAAGCTTTCAAAATAAAGAGACTTTGATGCGGGAACCAGGGAGCGTGAATTGAATTCACGGCGTCAAAATCAAAAATAAACATCCTTTATTGGTTTTGTTGCGTCTATATCACTATTATTTCCGATAAACGATCGTGAAGAAAGAATGCCGGAGAATATTCCACTAAAGCACTTTATACGTATTTTAAAATCGTAGTTCGCGTAGCTCGACAATTTTCCATCTTTTATCTTTCTTTGCATTTGCTTCATTTCACCACACCGAGCGTCGCTATTGGATGGAAACGAGACGACCCTAGCCAATAACAGAGCTAGAAACCAGTACTACAACACACTCGTGGCGCGCTCTATTGGCCATCGCTGGAACTCATAGCGCGCTCGCGCTCCGTCGGCCATTGCTGGAACTCGTTGCGCGGAATATTCAAACGTGCTCAAAACGCATTGGAAATGCCTAGGCGGCGAATATAGTGCGAGTGCGAATTTGGAGGAAATTTTTTCGGATAAAAACATCGCACTATATTCGGGACAATACGGTACTATGACTATAAGAGCAGGAGTTAGTATTTAGGCAGGATTTGAGTTGAAATAGTTGCATATTCTGATCTAAAAAGATAAATTGGAGAAGGGTTGACAGGTTGGGAAAGCAAAGAGAACATAAATCCCAGCCTGAAGGGCTGGAATTTATGTTGGACCTGTCAACCCTTCTCCAATCTAACTAGCCGATAAGCATTTTTCACACTAGAATAAAAAGATAAATTTATCATTTTCATTTGCGGTTTCCAACTTAATCATTAATGAAGATACCGATCATAGTAATAAAACATGAAACCTAACAAAAATAGGGGTGTGCGGGTACCCGAAATTTTGGGTCGGGTCGGATATTTTGTGTCATATCCGATTACTCGACGACGAGATGGAAAATTCGGGTCGGGTCGGGTATTTGCCGCTCGAGTTTGAATTTGTTGGTTGAGCCAGCGTGAACAAGGTCTATGCTGAAGAAGTTCGTAAAACTCCGTTAGATCGCAGCACTGGCAACAAGTCGAAGCATCAAGTCGAAGGTCGAAGTTTCTAGCCAATGAACGCGCGGAATCGTTTCGTAATATCGATTCATATTGTCATGTAGCACTACCCTTGGCACTTCCTGTGACTTGTTGCGTGTGGTTTAGGCCTAGCACGATTCACGTTTTGGAAATGTTTTACCAGCACGCTGAGCACTACTACATTTACGTAGGGCTATTGTACTTTGTTTAAATTGTTAAATTGATATTCTTCGTGCTAGAATGGATGTAGAAGACGCGAGAGTGACGTGGATGGAGATGTTGAAAGTGACGATTTACGTACCGGTAGGCCTAGGCCTACTCCTAACCCTACTATCAAGTCGGCGATATGGCTCCACTTCGTCAAATTTGCGAATTCCCAATCTAAGTGTAATTATTGCAATGCAATTTTAAAAAACCTTTACCGTAATACGACGTGCCTCCAGCGTCATTTAAAGAAGCATCCGTCCCAGTTCAATAAATTCAAAGTAGAGGACGAGAAAAGGAAAAATGACAGGGAGCTTCAAAGACAAGCAACTAGGCCTAGGCCTAGGCCTACGACCGCGGGTTCCAAACCCAAAGGCAAACAGACGAACTCTTCAAAAGTAAACAGCCCTTGCCCTCAACTCACCCTAGGGCAAAAAGAATAACATAGGCTAGGCCTAGGCTCTAGGCTAAGGCTAGGCCTAGGCCTAGGTTTAAGGCTAGGCCTAGGCTCTAGGTCTAGGCTAAGGCTAGGCCTAGGCCTAGGCCTACATGGTTTTGATGGTATTTGGCACTTGGGCCTAGGGCTTTTGAATAACATTTGAATAAGTATCCGAACCCGAAAATTATCCGATATCCGCGGGTATTTCAATACCCGAACCCGAGTCCGACCCGAAATAAAAAGTGCTGCCCGCACACCCCTAAACAAAAACTAAAAAACTATGACATCTAAAACTCTACCACCACTACCGTATTTACTCGATTGTAGGTCGCACATAGAATTGAAAATTTGAAGGTCTAAAAGTGGGGTGCGACTTACAATCGCATGCAAACTTTTTTGAAAAAAAATATCGTTGGTTTTCAATAGATAATGATGTTCCCAAACGAAAACTTCATGTACACCAAGACGAGCGGGGTCAGCTAATCACAGAACAATTAACATTCAACGCAAATACTCTCGTAACTGAAGATGTAAGAATTCGGAAAATGTGTTTTAAACGGTCTGTAGTTCGAGCGAAAACAACGTGCCGGCTAGCTGCAGCGTCCGACAAAGGAGATGAGCGCGCACCACGTGACTGGGCGGGCCGGCAGCCGGCAAGTTGTTTTCGCTCGTACTACAGACCGTTCAAAACACATTTTCCGAATTCAAACGTCGGGCGGAATAGTTCGCGGAAAAGTTTGCGGAAAAGTTCTTCGAAGTAACCACACTATTTCACACGTAAATTGACCGTTAAGGCCTAGATATTCTTTCGAATTACGAAATAAAGCAAATTTCAAATAAACCGAATCTAATACACTTTAAAACCCTATAGGCCTATACTGATCGTCGGGACCGATGTTTTTGTTCGAAATACAACATTTTTCGAAATATCCGAGTTTGAATTCGCGAGGGTTTACGGTACCACTGAACAAGACTTACCAACTGCATAATATTTTGGCAGCATCCTAGGACTTCTTTGGACCCAAGGCTGATGTGATGTTGATGTTGAGGGGTTACTTACCTTGTTACTTTTTTATTTTACATGTAATTAAGAATTTCAGGGCATGTCTACCTGCATATTATAATAGTGCGACCTACATTCGCATGCAAACCAGCTTTTCGATTTTAGATATCTCAAAACTGGGGTGCGACCTACATTCGCGTGCGACCTACATTCGAGTAAATACGGTGTATATAATATAATGTGTGTGTGATGATATATATTATAAGTGTAACACAGATTTATAAACTAAAATAAAGGCTTGCATTTATCACTTATATGGCCTAGGTGGGTGGTTAACACTGTTATTGAACTTTGGATACAGATTCTGATTGCACTGAAACACCTCCATAGTAAGAACATAGTCCACTGTGACTTGAAACCAGAGAATGTTCTACTCAGTTCTGACTCAGACTTTCCTCAAGTGAAGTTGTGCGACTTTGGATTTGCACGTATCATTGGCGAAAAGTCTTTTCGGCGGTCGGTGGTTGGTACACCTGCATACCTCGGTAAGTCACAATTACACTTTAAAATATTATGTATTTAATATAGCCTACTACTACTTTACCAAATCTCCAGAACAAGGCTGTGTGTGGTGAACAAATCGGCAACTGCGAGTTATTTTGTCCGCTTACATTAAGAGTGCTGTCACATCTCTATAGAAAGGGTTAAGTCCTGACATTTTGTACTGTGCATTCTTTGTGTGTGACTAACATGCTCATCATGTTTAACTACAGCTCCTGAAGTGTTGCGCAACAAGGGCTACAACCGTTCCTTGGATATGTGGAGCGTGGGTGTGATTGTCTATGTTAGTCTCAGTGGAACATTTCCTTTCAATGAGGATGAAGATATCAACGAACAAATTCAAAATGCTGCATTTATGTACCCTCCAAATCCTTGGAAGGAGATATCTGCTGATGGTAAGTCAATCACAAGCACTTACGGTATTTTAACCTAGCACATCTAAATCGGTGTCGTCTGTCCGGGTCTCCGTCATTTCATAATCTGCATACATCCTACTCAACTTAACTTTTAGTAGTAGAATGTGAATGACATAAAGAGATAGGGTGCCAACTGCCAACAGCTTACCTTTAATGGAGTAGGCGTGCCACAAAAGATAACATATAATATACTAGGAAACGCTCAGTTAGACGCGTTGATAAGCGAGCACGTGCTATAGCTAGACCCACATTGCAATTTTTTTAAATTTTAAAATTTGCGACATTCACTGTCCACGGGGCCATGTTTCCAATATTATTTATTATTGGCAAGGTAGGCCTATTTGGGTAAACCTTTACTTTGTGGATAAAATCCACCGCCATCTAGAGGACCTTGACATCATTTCTTTGGGAAAACTATTTTAACTATTTGGTAACAAATAATACACTGCTTCCTCGATAGTATTTTGATTACTTCTAGGTGGCAGTGCATAGTGCGAACCTCGTGCGCTTTTCGTTGCCATGGTAACGTTACTTTTGTAATGTAATTTCCATCTACACTACTTATCGGATCAAAATAAAATTAACATATTCGTGACCGGACGGACATTCTAAATGATTTGGCCACCTCAGATTTTGTCGCCGTTTAGTTTGAAAAAAAAACTTTCAATTAACTTTAATGTAACTTTTTAACTTTTTGAACGATTTTGCCACAAAACTAATGGCATTCAATCGGGAACGAAGCTTGCGGATGGTCAAAATTTCAACTCCATCCGAGCCTCCGTTCGAACGTTATGGCGAGACATAAAAAAAAAAAAAAAAAAAAAAAAAATCAGTGACTATTTTTTCCGGCAGTCAAATGGAAACGCTCGCTTCGCTCGCTTAATAAACACACAAATAAAATATGTACGTAATCAAAACGTTTTCGGTCCACGTGATCTTCCTCGGTGAGTGGAGAGGACTGAGTGAAAACTAAAAACTATGCTTACTGTTGGCTAGGAGTGGGGGGTGAGGGTGAAGATGAGTGAGTGAGTGTGGACTCGGTGACAGAGAGGGGTGGAAGAAGCGGGAGAATCACTGAAGATTTAAATTAGACTTTTGGCATGATTTGCAGATCCACTGATCGGCATTTCCCACCTTCTCAGTTGACCAGCTTGTATAGTGGGTGGGACAGACCTTTTGACACAGGCTGTAAAACAGGTCATGAAGGGTAGGCCATGCATAATCATGCAATGCTACTGGTTTCTCCAAATTCTCTTCTCTCATGTCCTGCATGTGCCCATTCATCCTAGTACGTGGTGGAATATTTGCCATCGTCATTTATAATGACTGCACGCACCCCATATTTTGAACTAAATATTTTTAAATATGGTGTATGTTTGCAATAATACTGTTTTGTGTGTCATTGCCTAACTGAAACATACCAGTGTTCAGTATATTATCGAGTGAGATGCAAGCGGTATCCACCGTATCAGTTAGCAGACCCTGTTGAGCAGTATTTGAATTTTTTAGGCATGTATATAATTTATTCAGCACCAAACTGATGTAAATCAAGGGCTCTCTGGTGGATACTTGTCGTTATTAACTTGACTCGGGAATACTATTCGGTTTTGTTTTGTCGTAATTTTATTCACAAAGCCAATACTCAATAAAACAATTGGACTCTGGAATATTCAGTTTTCTTTTGACTTTTGACGTCATTATATACACAAAGACAACACTCAATAGGACAAATGGAAACCCTATTTTATCATTGTATTTGACTTGTTCTATTGAAACTTTTTAACTTTTTAATACTAGACAATGTACAGTGTAACCTGGTTTCCATATATCGTGGGCTGATCACGAAAACCCACTAACTCCTTTTTTAAAGTTTTGAGATAAATGAGTATGATTTTTTTTTTTTTGGATTTAGGAGTTAGTGAGTTGTTGCAGCAGAAAGAGCAATTTTTTCTGAAGAAAATGTATAAAATACTGGTTCATTTTCGTCAATTTTGGAGTGAGTGAGTTTTGGCGATCAGCCCATGATATTATCCCATTGAACCAGGGAAAAGAAAAATTAATCCAACTGAACAGCTTACCTGAAAGTCGTAAGTGACCGCGTGAATTGAGTAGACATAAAAATAACAATATACATGAACAATTTTCGAAACATTTTGGCCATGTTGGCCTTGTTCACTTGAGCATTGGAGAACTCCAGAAATGTCAAATATTGCTGTACACTTTGCTATTAGAATGTCAACAGTATTGCACAGTGGGTTAATGGATTCATCAAACAATACATGGGCTTAATTTGTCAAGAAGTTGCTTAGGGCTAGTTTTTCTAGTTTTAAAATAATGTTGGCCTAGTCTTCGTATAGTCCTAGTCTCTCTAGGCTCAGCTTGTTGCGTCTACCGATGCTGTACAAGAGTTACTTTGACAAGACTATTGTCATGTTTTTTTATTTAAGAATACCTTGTAGTAGGCTTGCATCTCTTGTTTGATAATTAGCTTTTCCATAAACAAAATGTGCAGATGAAATATCAAAGAGGTGAAATTTTGCTAGTAGTTGCTAGCTTTACAAGAATTTAAAGGAGCCTAAGAGAACAAAACCGATAATCTCCGAGTGGGCATCTAATAATGCAGTATCTGCCAGACCCTTAATTTAATTCTGGTACCTGGTATACCACACATTTGGTATTAGATTACCTAGGAAACGCTCAGTTGGACGCGTTGATAAGCGAGCACGTGCTATAGCTAGACCCACATTGCACATTTTTTTAAATTTTAAAATTTGCGACATTCGCTGTCCACAGGGCAATGTTTTCAATATTATTTATTATTGCCAAGGTATTTGGGTAAACCCGTGTGTAAATCTTTACTTTAAAATCCACCGCCATCTAGAGGACCTTGACTCCTTGGGAAAACTATTTAAACTCTTTGGTGACAAATAATAGACTGCTTCCTCGAAAGTATTTTGATTACTTCTAGGTGGCAGTGCATTAGAAACTTAGCGCGTCTTTTCGTTGCCATGGCAACGTTAATTTTGTTATAAATGTAATTTCCATCTACACCACTTATCGGATCAAAATAAAATTAACATATTCGTGACCGGACGGACATTCTAAATGATTTGGCCACTGCCTCCTAGATGTTCGTCGTGGCTCCTCGTTCCATGCCTGTCCATGCAACATGGTTTGATTGTTGAAGAAAATTCGCACTTTTTTCCCACAGCGCTAGTTACCGTCCCCAAGAGCTTTCTTTTGTTTTCGTTGTTTACATACGATCTGCATACGATTCAAATGTCATCATGCCAGAGTTGAGCTATATTTTTCTTCATAATAGGCAATGGTGCGTGCAAGAAGTTGTAAGATACCGGGATGCCATTATCTAAAACAAGTAGGCCTTTCTTTGCATGAACTACCGGGAAATAAGGAAATTGTGCCACCCAGACCCCCCCCAGACTCCCCGTAGCACGCGCCATTGCTTGATGGAAAGAAATATTGTTTAGCTCGTGGCCTAGTCAAGACTAGGGCCCGAGTATAGGCTACCTAAGCCTATTGATTTTTAATATGATTAGGAATAGGAGGCATAGGCCCTCCAGATAAAAATAACATGCCTATTAGCCCTTGCCTTATATTATCAAACAACAAAGTTATCAATATCTACTTTTTGTTTAATTACCAGCATAATATAACTAGACAAATTTGTATATTACTATTCTGCAAACCTTGATAAGTGATGTACGTACACAAAATACGATCTAAAACATTCAATTTAGTTGGATTTAACAGTAAACTACATGGGAGATGACATTTAATGTGACAACAACATCAAAAACAAAAGAAAGCTCTTGGGGACGGTAACTAGCGCTTTGGACAACAATTAACATTGTGCGCGTGGACAGGCAGGTAACGAGGAGCCACGACGAACATCTAGGAGGCAGTGGATTTGGCCATCTCAGATTTTGTCGCCGGTTAGTTTGAAAAAAAAAACTTTCGGTTAACTTTAATGTAACTTTTTAACTTTTTGAACGATTTTGCCACAAAACTAATGGCATTCAATCGAGAACGAAGCTTGCGGATGGTCAAAATTTCAACTCGATCCGAGCCTCCGTTCGAACGTTATCGCGAGACATACAAACAAACAAAAAAAACAAACAAACAAAAAAACAAACAAACAAAAAAAAACAAAACCAGTGACTAATTTTTCCGGCAGAGTCAAATGGAAACGCTCGCTTCGCTGGCTTAATGAGTGATTGTGCTCATGAACTTTGATCAAATTGTTATTAATGTTGATAGTTCCCTGTAGATTTAAATACTAGGAATTGTAATGTACTTTTAACAAAGTTGTCTGTGTTAATAATTGACCTATTCTCTGATTACAGCAATTGATTTGATCAACAATTTGCTTCAAGTTAAACAACGAAAACGTTATACAGTTGATAAGACGCTGT
Source organism: Sweltsa coloradensis (assembly GCA_024449915.1). Lineage (NCBI taxonomy): Eukaryota > Metazoa > Arthropoda > Insecta > Plecoptera > Chloroperlidae > Sweltsa > Sweltsa coloradensis. The sequence goes on from JAMZAV010001467.1 coordinate 124,229, forward strand.
CTCATGTGTGGCTGCAGGTAAAATGCATTCTTTACTATTTAACTATGTACTTAGTTTTGTAATTTGGGCAAGTGGTTTGGCCAAAATATGCTGATTACCAAGCAAGATAAGGTGTAATTGTGGAATCTAGTGTGAAAAATGCCTCGGCTAGTTAGATTGGAGAAGGGTTGTTTTGTCTCCCGAGCACTAGAGTTGGGAGGGAAGCCTCCTTACTCGTTGTGCTGACGGTGTGGCTCAGTATGAATGGTGTTTGAAGTAACCTTGCTGATGATGACAACATGCATGCAGAATTTGCTTCTTGCATGGCCCTACCACAGGTTTGGTTGTGTTGTGAGTTTTGTTTGCATGTAGTTAGCTGATTTTTAGTGGCCACCATCTGCCTGATGAGTACCAGAAGGACAAAACGCGTCGTGGATTAAGGTAACAACTTTAAATTAGCTGCAGTTGTCATCAGCAGGTGAAAAGTTTTGTCGCTTCCAGCCCTTCAGGCTGGGATTTATATTCTCTTTGCTTCCCAACCTGTCAACCCTTCTCCAATCTGTAATTGTGGAATGCAAATTTTTGCGTGTTTGAGTGTATATTTGTGCACAGTTTCAAGACACATCTTTCTAACTGTCCATTTAGATTAGTATGAATATTGAATATGATGGGCATCATTAGGTAAGAAAGGAGTAGAACAAGATCTCATAGACCGCATACAGTCGACATATGAGAATGGTACAAGTTGCGAATGGTTTGAGATTAAGAATGGACTAAGACGGGGAAGTGTGCTCTCGCCAACATTGTTCATCATAGTAATTGACGAAATATTGCGTGTAGTGAAACCCAAAGAAGATATAGAGTCAAGAACTATGATTTATGTGGACGATATAGTAGTTTGTGGTGAGACAATAGAAGAAGTGCAAGAAGAATTGGATGAGTGGAACAAGGCAACAGAAAGATATGATATGAAAATCAGTAAAGAAAAGAGCAAAGTGGTAATCATGACAAAGAAACACAGACCTAGAGATAATGTTATGTAGGGTGTGGAAAGAGAACCCAACAGCTTACCTGGTCGGTGACTGCAGGGATCTCGTAGAAGAAAGACACAAATAAATAAAAATAAACATAATACAAAAAAAAAAACGGCGAAACTGTTTCGGCCAAACAGGGCCTTGCACACTCGACGAGAGCGGAGAGTTAACTCTTTGCCCTGTTTGGTCGAAACAGTTTCGATGTTTTGTTTTTTTTTGTATTATGTACAAGAAGAATGAAGCAAGACAGAATCCCAAGCCGAGAATTTGAACGTACATGTGGGGGAGTACGAAGAGTTGGCTGGCCAAGAGATAGATGGCGGGACCAAATAACGCGAAGCATCGAAGAAAGAGGGAAAACATGGGATAGGGTTAATGAAGAAAGACTCTGGGAGGACAGGAAGAAGTGGAGTGAATTATTAGAAATGCCGGTTATGGAAGAAAACGAGGAAGAAGATGAGGGGTGCTGAGCCTGGCTAGCAAGCGCTAGAAGATAGCCCGAGAAACTGGTGACTCGTCACCCCCCGACCCGACAAATGTTGGAAAAGGGTGTTTGATATATGTTTATTTTTATTTATTTGTGTCTTTCTTCTACGAGATCCCTGCAGTCACCGACCAGGTAAGCTGTTGGGTTCCCTTTCCACACCCCTACTTAACATTAACCAGCCGTTTGGCATCTCCTATCTAAGACCTAGAGATAACAAACTTTTGCTGAGGGGCGAAGAGTTGACAACGAAAGAAGATTTCAACTACCTAGGAAGTGTGCTATCTACAAATGCAAAAATAGATGCAGAAGTTATGAGAAGATTTACATTGGCGGAGGGCTTCTACCAATCAGTCAAGAAGTACTTTGGAAAGAAAAATCTTAAGGAAATGTAAACTTTTAATCTATAAGCTATATTTTCTACCAATACTGTCATATGCCACAGTGACATGGACCTTGGACACAAAGCAGAAAGCCGGATTGTGGCAGCAGAAATGAAATTCTTGAGGAGTGTAATGGGGGTGACAAAAAACGACAGGATCAGGAGTAGTGTTATAAGGGAAAAACTAGGTGTTGAAAGTGTGCAAATAAGGTTGGAGAGAGAACGTCTACGTTGGTTTGGGCATATGAAAAGAATGGATCCGGCTAGGATACCAAGAAGAGAGTTTGAAAAACAAGAAGGGTTAAAGAAGAAAGTGGGCAGACCGAGAGATAAGTGGGTGGAGCAGATTAAAGACAGTGTTGAGAAGAGAGGAATGGCATGGAACGAAGTGGAAGCAGAAAGACTGGGAAAACCGGGAGAGATGGAGGGAGCTATTAAACAGACCTCTGGTAGTGGAGGAGGCGAGCGATGAAGAAGCTGAGGACGGGGTTGTGTCAGGCCTGGCTAGCTGACAACGAAGATGTTATCCCAAGAAACGGAGTAGTATGATACTGCTCCCCCCAACCCGATTTAATGTTGGAAAAGGGGTCAAGATATTAGTATATGTATGTGAATATGATGCTCGAGCATCTATGTGAAACAAAAAATAAGCAGATTGAAGTCGATTCAAGAAATTTGCTAAAACGCACATTTTTGGATCAAAAAGCTTAAAAATTAATTGGGTACAAGATATAATTTTTTAACTGTCATTTTAGTACCTATTGAATTATGCTCTAGATTATGTGGTAAAAAATCAGTTTTTGTGGGTAATAGCCCCCTAAGTGAAATGTATTGTTGACTCTCCTAACACAAAAATAGTATTTTGATTTTTGTAAAAAACTTTTACCATCCATGAATGTTAGCTAAATGAAAGGCTATATAATATGCAATTGTTAAAAAAAAATGGATGGGACATAACCTCACTATCGGTCATTATATTACAATTTTGGACAATAAAGTAGCCTGTACATCAAGTGCAAAAATAAATTTTGAATTTTGAATTTGGTAATAGGCTAGAGCATTGATTTTGTTTTGTTTTGTTTCAAAACACCTTTAGTTTCTACCTCTGTATAAGGAAAAATGGATTTCTGAAATAACAGTGCTCAATTTCTTTTGTCGGTGGGTACAAATTCGAGTTTTGTATTGGCGGACATAACCTCATTATTGCCTCCATATTTAAATTTTGGACAAAAGTGCAGCCTGCACCCCAATTGCAAATAAATTTGCAAATTGCAAACTTAAATTAAGAGCATCAATTTTTTTGTATTGTTTTAAAACACCATCAGCTTCCACCTCTTTATAGAGAAAAATGGATTTCTGCAATAACAGTTTGTTCACGAACTTTTGCATCCGCTTCTGACATAACGGTTGGTGCTCAAACTTTTTCATCTGCTGGTTTAAAACTTGTATTTGTACTGTGTGGTAAAAAATCCTGCTCTAACTGTTATTTCAGATTTTTTTTTAAATTTCCTTATACAGAGGTACCTGAAGCAAAATGTTTTTTAAAAAAAACAAAAAAATGATGCTCTAAATTTAATTTTGTACTTGGGGTGCAGGCTACACTGTTGTCCAAAAATTGAAATATATTAGCCAATGTAAGGGCAGCACATAACATGTTTTTTTTTGCTGTTGTATTATAGAATAGGACCTTCTTACTTAACTCAGATCACTATTTAGCCATGTCTTTTGAATGACAATTATCGGTCAGAGGGCAATACAATAGCCTTAATATGTTTTCTTCACAAACCAGACTCTAATGATGTGGGATAATAAATACTAAATAGAAAAAACAGTTCCTCAGACGTTCATTCAGTTCATCAATTTAAATCCAGTAATGGTCAAAGCAGTGAGTTGAGTGTTGCATTTGACCTCCTATTACTTGAATATATGCGATGATTGTATTAAATTGAAATGATGGTTGTGTTTTTAGGATTATCAAACCTGGTGTGATCTACGTGAGCTGGAAACTCAAGTGGGTAATCGCTACTTGACTCACGAGTCGGATGATGCTCGCTGGGAATCATTTCAACGACTCTGACCTTCCAAAAGCTGGGCCAGCTCTACGTGGTTGCGCTGGAGGAGATTTATCCGAGCTTGAATCCGCGTCGGCTTTCAGGGGTCATCATTAAATGTTGTGCAACATGCTAGAATGACTTTCAAGTCAAATTAACTAGGTACATGTTTGTTACTACTACATACATCTTTAAACAGTTTAAAGCATCATATTTTGCTAGTGACTATTGTATCCTTAGTATAATAGCTTAGTAGGAGTAAGGAACATGCTGGAATTTCTTAGAAAAGGTTGCAACATTTACACTTTTTATCACTTTCTGACTGAACTATTTATGCTATGTTACTATGTGGTGGCATGCTTTTTGGTTTCTAGTTATGAAAGTACGTAGTAGCAGCTATATAATATAACATATAGCACACAATATTTAATCTCGTACATATTATGTAAAAGTGTGTGCTGTGATAACACACCTCTACAAAAGCCATTATGTATCAACTCCAGACAACGTCATATAGGCTAGCCGTAGGTTGGTCCTAGATTGGATTAATGCAATGTTTTCAAACATCATATCAGCATTTTCAATTTTATTTAATTTTGCAATCTCTCTGAAACATTTGTATTGATTTTCAATCAAGATATTCTTGCATTTATTAGAAAATATATTTTTTAATTGATTTAGTTAAATAACTGTGTTGAGCTTGGGTTCTTAAGTCTGTGAATTATGAGTATGATTCAGTCATAGGTAGAGATGTGCAACATGATGATGCTACATAATTACAAATTTTAAAATTTAGATTTAAAGTTACTGCATTCCCTTCAAATAAGATTTGCAATGAATCATTTAGAATGTGATTGAATGGGACCAACATTGTGTCGAAGACTTCAACCCCTCTGTTGGATTATTTAGTACCCCTGCCTCGGGATCAATAACAATATCGATATTTTAAAAATCGAAGTCGATACTGAAATTATTGCAGTTTTTGTTTTTGATAGGACAAAAAAATTAACATTACCTACACTTTTGCCTATCAAATTTCAGATCAAAAAACATACTTGTACTGTTGTAGTGTACATAGCACTACTATGTACGTAACATTTCGTTTAAAAAAATGAATTTATGTACGAGTTACGATAAGCCCGAGATAATAATGTCATCTTGTCTTAACAGCTGCCAGCTGCAATTTCCCTTCCCCTCCCCCCTACCTACATTACTCAGCGGCAGGTACAGGTGCTCGATAACAACTCGATCAGTAGGCGCCTGGAGCTACAGTGGGCAAGTTGCCAGCCAGGAATTTGTTTATATTTTCATCACAATGTTTTACAGAAATTCTTGTGACTTTTTACAAAATATATATAATAATTAATAAAGTGATAATAATTACTTTGTAAAAAAGGAGTAATTTAACATTGAAATATGCACAGGATTTTTAAGTAGTACTTATAGTAAAAAGAATCATTTCGTTAAGTCCAAGTTTGTAAAAAGTGGTCTGGACTGTACTAACCTAATGGCCTAATCTTGATTTAAACCTGCCGCTCTTGATCGCTACAGACATAGTAGCGTCAGCATTGCGCACGGGAGCCAGGCATTTCACCACGCCTTGGCCAGGCCCAAAGAACATTATGACACTGAAATAATTGCAATATCGATGACAATAACCCAATTCAAGAGTATGTATATCGTATCACAATATGTTTTAAACTTTTAATCATTGTGCAGTGTTACTGCTGTAGGCCTACTTCCAATGCGGCAGATTCCGGGTTCAAATCCTGCTTTAGGCATAAGATGTGTAACTTTTGATATGGACCAAGCCTTTACAACTTTACCATTCAATTACTGCCCTAAAAATCAGTTGTGTGACTGATAAAAGAAAAGAATAAAGATACTTTTTTTAGCGTTTTAGTTTCTTAAAATGCTAAATCAGTGAACTATTTAACTAACTATTTTGTCTACCCATGGGGTTAAAAGTAAAAACACATAATTATTTCTTATTTTAACTTTTTGCAAATATGTTTTAATGCACAACCTTTACACATCTCTACCCATTTATAATAATTAGTAGTGTCGTACATCATCAAACATAATGAAATATTGGCTGGCACAAGGAAGTTTATCAATCCAATAAAAGGTCACGTAACATATAAGTTACCCGATTGAAGCATCACAATATCACATTAGTTCTACTTCTATATTTAACACTATCTTATATTTGAAATATAACTATTATAATTTTGTCATTTTAACTAGCTTTTATAAATTTATTGCATAATCATTATTCTTATCTAGCAAGTTAAATAGGTCAAGATAATTTATTTTTGATCATGCTACTACAATACCACCACCTCTCACTCACTAGTAGGCCTACTATAAGACAATTGCAACAACCACAACCACCACCACCACCAATATTAGTTAAGAGGAAGACAAGAGAGTACAAATGACTAGGTACACAACCTGCTTATTTTGAAAGGTGGTTGACAGTCATTCTTTCAGTGGATAAAATATATGTTACTTGCCTGCATTATGCTTTACTAATTACTACTGTTGATTTAATTATGCGTTTATCTTTTAAACTATCTGTATCCATAAGTATCCGGTATCCTAGCCATTTAGGCCTCTTCTATACCTACGCAAACTGTAACTTATAATATGATGTTTTTAATCAATTCACACCTTCACTGAATTTACTACCCATTTATGTACTATGATAATTTAAAAGATGCACAAACCATTCCTACTCAAATTAGAAAGTAAATCTACCCATAATCTCTTTAGTCCATGCATTTCCACTAGGGATGCACATAAATATAATCAATAATATTATTAAATCATTTTTCGATAATTGAGTTGCATGTTTTCTGTAAAAACTTTGCCAAAAAAAGTGTCATAAGATACATTTCTAGTGTCGACCGCCACTCCATTAGTGTCTTCTGTGAATGACAATAAAATTTATAATTTGGCATTTTGCAATCCTATGTCTAGGCTCAAAGATAGGCCTAATTCACACTACTTCTGACCTTTTTTGTAGACATCCAATCTTGGTTATACGCCTGTCGGTTGGAATAATTGCCAGAATTTTTCATTTTTACCATAACTCTGGATCTAGGTACCCTATATTTAATTCAGTGAACCTCTTTGATTAGGTACTGACTACTGATTATTTTTATTTTATCATTGTGCATCCCTACTTTCTACAAACACATGTATGTTACATTTTTAAATTTTGTAGGGTTACCTAGTCATTACCCACATTTAAAATTAGAAAATTTCATTTCGTTTCTGTATTTCCCCTGTAGACCTTGTTTTTTCTTATTTGTCGTAGTAGGACTAAAGGACTATGCATGTATACAGTAAGAACTCTCTTATCCGATCTCCGCTTATCCGATGTACCGTGTTAACCGAGCCGCCCCAAAAAAAAAAAAAAAAAAATTAAATACGTAAATAAAACATAAAAATAATTACAGACGCCGCGCCGCACTTTTTTAAATGTATTTGCATACATTTGTAGGCTTGCCTTACGAGTGAGTGCAAAGAAGATAGATCGGCGATATATCTCGACTTTCGAGCAGTGTGCGTCAGTGTCACTGAGCATATAGAGTTCAGTGGTCAGTGTGCGTCGGGCGCATCGCCGGTAAGCGTCAGTGTCACTGAGCATATAGAGGTCAGTGTGCGTCGCGCGCCTGCGCGTGCGCATACGATCCAACCATCTCACACACAGCTGTTCAAAGATGGTCGTTGTGGAACTAGATGCAATCATGTTTCAACCGATTCACGAAATTCGTAATCACGACGCATTGAATTGTTATTCCTGGGCTTATCTTATTTCTTTCCCAGACTTATCTTGCGTCGAGAGCTTCAGCGCGGGCATAGTAGTGAGAGGTTTTCCCACATGAGAAAGAGCTAGGCCTAGGCCTATGTTTGCATTGTAGGCCTAGGCCTAGGCCTACTGCGTCGAGTTTAGGCCTAGACATACGTTTTTATTACGACATGTAGGCCTAGGCCTAATTGTGTACGTGTGTTTGTGAGCTTGATTTACAAGCTATTAAATCATTTAGTATACCCTGTATGAAGTGTATCGTGTGTATTTTATGTTCCTTTATCCATTACATGTGTCATATATCATTTTACCACATCAGGCTATGCTACGAGAGCAAATAAACAAATGAACCGCGCCATCCGAGTTTTTCGCAAATCCGAGGTGCCCCCGGTCTCATCCAACTCGGATAAGAGAGTTCTTACTGTAATATATTACGCATTGACACAACTTCCATTTTTTATTTTTATTTCTTTGCAAGCAATTGTTTGATTAATTGTGCATAGTAAACACTTGCTGCCTGGAAAGGTTGACGATTATATAGGGAAATAGAATGAATCTCAAAAGTAAGATTTCACAGTCATAGTTAAGACTAAGAGTATGGTGTCACAAGAATAGTGATTGGTTTTTAAATGTTCATGAATGTGTCAACAGTAACTCTACAGGCTACACTATTTTAATAATTTGTATTCAGTATTTACATTAAGATCTGAATACGGTTAGGGATGGACTGCATTTAACAATTCTGTAATGCAGAGCTATATTTTTTAACAAGTTCAAGTATTGGGCTAACTTATGTCAAAGTTCACAAAATAAATGTTATGTGTTTATTTAAATGTTGTTAATAATTAGCTGTATATTTATTTATATATATTTCTATGGGATAAGGTTTTTCTAGAAGCCAAGTAGAACAGTATTTTGTGGGTATGAAGTGAAGAAGAGAAAGTATAACAAGTATGTACTTGAAACAGTGGTGGCTTGCCGGGTGAGGCAGATGATGCTGTGTCAGTAAGTCAGGATTTCTTTTAAATGTTATGACTTATGATATATATTAGGGTAGGTCTCTTGAATTAAAATTGCAAAATCAGTATATCCTTGCATTATACTACAATTCTGCATATTTTTGCTGTGTCCAGTGGCATATACAAGGGGGAAAGGGGGGACATAACCACCCCCTTTTGCAAAAACAGGTGTGAAAGTGCACTTTAACATTTCAATGGAGAATATAAAATAACTGTTTTATTGCAATACTAAAGGCAAATTATCATTTGACCATAAGAGGATTTTAGTAGAAACAAAGTTGGTTATTGTGATGCTTTAAAGTGCACAGATTTTCAACAAAATGACCTTCTAAGAGAAAAATTTTGGATTAAAAACTGGATTTTAGTACATTAAAAGTTGGTGATGCTTTAAAACCTACAGATATTCACCAAAATGACATTGACGGAAAAGCCCCCCACTTAGCCTTCAGTACATCTATGAATTAATTGGTTAAACACCCTCCCCCCCTTCATGAATTCCTGGATACAACACTATTGTTCTACCATACATATCTTTGAGCTGTGACCATCAGTAGCACAGTTCACATATTACTGCTTAAGTAAGCTACTAAGAGAGGAATAATTGAAGAACACAAAACAGCATAAGAGACCGGCAGTTGCATCTTAACTTGTTCATTGAAACAAAAATAGCTCTCAAACAGTGAATGAGATGTTTTGTCCTAAGAAATGTGTCACCATACAAATTCAATAAAATATCAGTGGATGATAAAACTTACCAAAGAAATGTATGAGCCCAACTATGGAGTTGTAGCCAGATTATGCTGGGGGAAATCTATTTCTAAAAAATACCGTAGAAACAAATTAAAATTTTTGGGAGTACAGTAGTGGTAGCTCTTTCATCAGTGCCATTGCTCCAAAGCCATCACTGGATTAAAAAGTAAGTATTGTATGTGGGACAAATCCGTACCGGTACCGTAAGAGAGTTTACATGCCTCTATAACCAAGTTGTGTGGTAAGTAGGACACTTTGAGTTTATCCATAGACTCAACCTGCTTACTTTGTTCCCAAACTATGCAATATTAGTTCTTTATTATACATGCTAAACAAAAATGATTTTTATTTCTGGGTACTATTTAGCCACTTATAAAAGTGAACAAACACATTTCATAAGAAGTATAAAATACTATGAAGTTAAGTGAGTAAACGGTGCCCAATCTACCGGTATGTATGCTATTTCCATAACCACAAAATTATCATGACATCACTTCCATAAAACCATGACTTTAGGGGACCTAGCAAGCATAATTTATTTTGATCAATCTTTTTTGAGAATGCATTTAACTGTAACTGATGACGAATTTTATTTGGGCTACTTCCAGGTCTATGTGTAAGGTCTTTGAAAACAAAACAGTAGCCTAAATAGTACAATATGTTGAACAAGGTTTTATAGCTTTGGTTAATTAATGTTTTTCGAGTCTTTTGTCATTTTCATTTTAGTACATATTTATTTTGTATTTGTGTTAGTTCCAAAAACCAAAACTGGATTAATTTAGTACAGTATTTCTAAATGGAAAATGTAACACTTGAAAAAAGTATTGGCTCAAATCATAACCTAGGGTAGCATACACGATAGCCTACTAACTAAACATAAAAATTAAAGACTATTTCTGAGTATTTATTGGACCGATATAAGACGTAAGTCTATCTGGAATGATAATTGATAATGAATTATATTGAATGAAAAAGTCATCAACTAATTGGATGTGTGGTGTCACTGATATGCAGGGGCAGGTATTTACCGTAGCCTAAATTATAAATAATTTTCAACGCCAATTCACCGCTTTTGGTCAGAACAAAACCAAATATGCAAATAAGTTCCACCCCAAATACCTGTCTCTTGAGTCTCATAACTACATTTTAGTAAGTCTTTTACAAGATCCCACACCCAAAATTTAAAAAAATATCAGGGCGGAGGGAGATAATAGAGCTTTCAAGTTTCAACTAAATGTTGAATTACTTACACCACCAATTTACTGCTTTTGGGGCATAATAGAAAGGAAAATTGACTTTAATTTTTACCCTAAATACCTGCCTCTGCTGATGTGCTATGTTTTCAAAATGGGTTGTAATCCTGTCAAATAAGAATTTTTGGAGGAAAAAATTGCGATGTCGCTGAATTTTTGCAGAGACCTTCCTTAAAGGATGCTTATCAACATACTAAAACTCCCCTACAATCGGACTGGAGCTTCGGCCGCCATATTGGAAAATGGCGGCCAAAAAGTGTTTGTTATCGAATATCTCCAAATTTGTTTGAGATAGACAAAATATCTCAATGGCAAAAATATTCCCCATTTAATTCTCTACAAAACAGGTGTCGTCTATAGTTTTGGTTGGGGCAAAGGTTACATCAGAAAATCGTGGTTTATATGTTGCTCATTGGAGTACAAGCTAATTTCCAAATTTTCACGCCCAGCATCAAACAATGCCATGGTAAATCCGCAAGAAATCGATTTAAATACAAAAGGACTTTTGTATGGGGTTCATGAAAGCTTCCATTAGTATTTTAAAACATCAGTTCTGCGAAATCGGATTTTGCATTTACCCGGAATTTGGGTTTTTCCATTGTTGGCATTTCCTAAAAAATGCCATATTTTACTGTCCATTATTAAGCACTAAATAGCATTGGAGGAAAAATTATTTCAACACACACTGAAATGACTTAAAAAATGATCCGATTACAACCAAAGGTTAAATCCAATATGGCTGCTAATTCCTAATATTCACAATATGAATACTGTTTTCGTGCTGTTTTTACACTCTTTTTGTTACATAATTCACTTTGATCTTGTGGATATTAGGAATTAGCAGCCATATTGGATTTAAACTTTGGTTGTAATCGGATCATTATTTGAGTCATTTCAATGTGCGTAGGAAGAATTTTTCCTCCAATGCTATTTACTGCTTAATAATGGACAGTCGAAAAGGGCATTTCTGTTGAAATGCCAACAATGGAAAAACTTAAATTCCGGGTAAAGCAAAATTCGATTTCGCAGACCTGATTTTTTAAAATACTAATGGAAGCTTCCATGAACCCCGTACAAAAGTCCTTTTGTATTTAAATCGATTTCTTATGGATTTACCGGGCATTGTTTGATGCTGGGCGTGAAAATTTGGAAATAAGCTGGTACTCCAATGAGCAACATATAAACCACGATTTTGTGACGTAACCTTTGCCCCTACCAAAACTATAGAAGACACCTGTTTTGTAGGGAATTAAATGGGATATATTTTTGCGATTGAGATATTTTGTCTATCTCAAACCGATTTGGAGATTTCGATAACAAACACCTTTTGGCCGCCATTTTCCAATATGGCGGCCGAAGCTCCAGTCCGATTGAAGGGGAGTTTTAGTAAGTTAATAAGTATCCTTTAAGGAAGGTCTCTGCAAAAATTCAGCGACATCGCAATTTTTTCCTCCAAACGTCAATATACGATCTTATTTGACAGGATTATTGCCAAACCTTGTATTAATTAATTTCAGTACTAGGCAGTGGCGTCACTAGTTTTTTGGGGGGGTGGGGCGTTAGCCCCCCCAATAATTTCCTTGTTTTCCTCTTTTTCCCAAAACAACCCACAGTTGGTCATCCTTTAAACGGCACAGATTTCCAAAATGACCTTGAAGGAGAAAATTTTTAGATTAAAATAGGATTTTAGACTTTTAGTAGATACAAAGTTGGTTTCTGTGATGCTTTAAAACACACAGATTTACACCAATATTACCTTGAAGGAGACAAAAATGACTTGTCCTTCGGTACATCTTTCAATTGGTTGATTGTTTCCCTCATTATAAATTCCTGGATACGCCACAGGCACGAAAGCCCTCCTCTCCTTGCAAATTTTTGGATTTGCCATTGCCCCCCCAATGTCCAAACTCTAGTGACGCTCCTGGTACTAAGTTGTACGTATCCAACTAACTTGACATGTTATCTCGTTTGTTAACACAAGTTCAGCTAGTTCTGATTTTAACCTTGAGTTAAATCTAAATTGTCTGGAACATTTCCACAGCCCTTCTGCATACTGCATATACATAGTATAGCATACATATTAGGCCTACCATACATGTATCTAGTGCAATAATAGGCCTAACAAGTTAGACAAGACATAGAAAGAGAAGCTAATATTAGATCTGTTATCCACACTACACTACATTTTTGTTTAGAGCATAACATAGGTTCTGGTGATAATTGTATTGATATTAAATGTATGTTTTATTTTATGTTCTTGTACTTGTATTTATTTATATTTGAAATATACATTATTATATGAATGGTTTATGTTTTTATTTGATTATATTTAATGTTGCAAAGTAATTTATAGGCCTAATTAACTTCTTTAGACTGGAGTCTGATTTAAATAGTGCAATGCCTTTGATTGTGATGCTCTTGGGAGCCCTCTGCTGTCATTAGAACCCAGCCAGATCTGAGAGCCGGAGACAGTTTTCCTGGCTGTTTAATCAATAAACATTAATTGTGTATTTTAAACATATTATACATGCTTAGTAAACATGCAAAACAATACTTGCCAAAGAATAAGTATAGTAGCATTTCTACATAATAGTACTTATAAAATTCAATATGTTTAATAATCATTTAATTGCAAGGGTAATGCCACACATAATAAACATTATACCATGACTTGGAAAGAGAGTTGCTTCTTCTTAAGTAGGCCCTAGTTACTTAGTCATTTGTCTCTCAAATTACTAGTTTCCTAGTTTTACTGACTAATTTGAGTTGGCGTAAATAATGCATATTTCTAGTAACTAGATTTATTAGTACCCTACTCTAGCATCCTTAATTACTATAGGTAATCAATAGACATCCATCCATTACAAACCACAGGCTTATCGATAATGTTATCTCATTCTTCAACTGTAAATTAAAATTTATATTACAAAAATTGCCATGCCGTTATGTTTATCTACATTCAGATTGCAAATATATTATTATTTTGTCTTAGCTTGCACAGCTTTACCAAGTTGCACCATCAACACAAGAAAACTGTATGTGGCCTGTTAAATACCAAATTAAGCAAATTAAGTGTTATAATTATAAAATTATAATAAATGAAATTATACAGTAAACATAGCATTATGTTAATGTGTATAATAATAATAAATAATATAAACAGTCATGAACAGTGCAATAGCTAAATTATGTTGACAGAGCTGGGTCGTTACTTAACGGGAGTAGGTAACGCGTTACTCAGTGGCGGCTCGTGGGGTTTAAAATAGGCAGGGCACAATATATTTGAATGGACTTGTGTGGGCTACAAGGGGTCTGGGGCAAAGCCCCAGCCTCCGGAGGCAAAATTTTTTTGGCATATATTTAGCTCTAAGACAACCTTTACAGCGATTTGAGCAAGGGAGAACTATACACATAACACAAAAATATTTTCTATGTTTTTTCAATATATTTTAATTAATTAATTTTTAATTCAATATATTAAGCTCTTAGAGGGCGCAACTTTGTTGCAACCTCTGAGAGCTTGCGCCCCTAGGCTAGAGCCTAGTTAGCCTAATGGTTAATACGGGCCTGGGCACAAATCAGTTATCATTTAAAAATGGTAAGTTGTCTATATTTTTCGACCTTGCTTAAAGTAAAAGAGATAATAGCAGCCCATGCAAATTTACCTGGTATTTTAATGCCTGTAAATAAGTTGTACTCTTCTTTCTTTGGACACGGCGAATTCCTCGATTACCCGCACAACGCAGCGCGTAACGTGTTCTCCTTACAACAGCTCTGGGCGGATCTAAAATCTTGCCCATCCTGCCGGAGTTCCAACGCTTGTTGCGAAGCAAAGATTCGGCTATTTCCGACTAAAACTGACTGCGCAGGCGCAACCTGGGCGCAACTTCGTCTAGCCCGTAGAAGCCTCATTCGAGTCAAGCGTTGTTCGCTGTTTCCTTTCCGCACGCGCGTTCAAATTGAAAATACAAACTATTTGATTTTATGTAAGTGTGTACCACGACATCTACAACTCGTATATGTGAGTGATTGTTGGCGGAAAGAGTAGGAGGGGCACGTGCCCCAATGCCCTTATGGTAGAGCCGCCTCTGGTGTTACTGTGTTAACTTTTTTAACTATTCTCACTAACGCGTTATATTCAGCATACCAGTAACTTATTACCAACAAAGTTGTTATTATTATGCGTTAACTTATCGGAAGTAATTGACGTTGTTTAAATTGGAAATGTTCATAAGAGGCATTCCAATGAACTTCCTTTTGTTAAAAAAGTATAATTCCCATTCAGTTGACACTGAATTGACACTAAAATTAAATGAAATTAGTTCACATGGACGTATATTATAATTTACCATTTAGAAACACCTTCCTTAAATATTCTTTTATTATCCATATATCCTCAACATTAACATTTTTAAACATTTACATTTTCAAAGTAACTTTTCAAAGTTACTATTAATTAACAATAACGTTCAAGTTACTTTCAAAACAATGGTTAATGTTAACCAGTGGCGGATACAGGGGGGGGGGCGGTGGGGCGATCGCCCCCCCCCCATGATTCTTTAAAAATTTAAAAAAAGGATTTTATTGTGCACGCACCAAATGCACTCTAAAAACCTGATTTTCAAAATTTTCGCCTGCGGCGCTATTTATTTAAAACTCCCAATAAAAATCAACTTTCCTTTATGTTGTCAGAAATAATCAGTTTGCCTCTGAAATGTGTCTGCATCAGTGTACTTCGATTTATTAAGTTGTCCTCCTAAGTGAATCGTTTTTTAACTAAATAGGATAGACGTTTAATAAATAAATAAAATGATGAATTGAAAATAAGATCAAACGTTTATAATAATGTTGCAATCTAGGCCAATGCTGTAAATTGTAAGCTCGACATGACGACAAAACAAATTGGTGCACACAAACTACATTGTTTCCGTATTGCATTCTGCCCACCACTTTTTTCTAAAACGCACCAAATGCACTCTAAAAACCTGATTTTCAAAATTTTCGCCTGCGGCGCAATTAATGGGGGGCTCCGCCCCCATACCCCCCGTGCGTCCGCGCTTAGTCCCTTTCCCACGATGCACACGCAAATCGCCCCCCCCATGATTATGTCCTAGATCCGCCACTGATGTTAACTAGTTACTATTTTGGTAAGATAACTTAGTTACTTATTTCCGGTAACTTGCCCAGCTCTGTATGTTGATACGTCATGCTGCATATACATTTAAAGTATCTGGATCATATTTGTATTATCTACTGTAAAAATTATATTGATGTGACCCTTTCCTTGCTTCATACTTAAGTGCCTAAGTAAGCATGCTATGTAACATGTATGTATTATACAGTTTGACAGTTTCCATTCCAACATTATAGATTCTCATAATTTTTTTTTTAAACTTTTACAAAGTATTGATTTATATTTTTTTCTTATCAATAATTAATTTTACAATAAATTGAAATTGAGGTTTTTATTTTATTAAAACACACTCAAAAACTTTGATACCCTTCATACTAATTCAACCAGACTAACCTGGAACCAGATTACAATTTTTATAATAGATGATTATTTATAGTGTATTTACTGCCATACCTAATTTAACCCACATAATGTTCATAACAAATTAATAATTATTAATTAATGTAATGTTATATGTCTCAAGATAAGGTACAGTTTGAGCAACCTTAAATCTCAAATGGAAACTGTCAGCAAATGTGCCTATTATGAACAACGATACCCAATTATAAAATAAAACGGCACTATTCATTGAAAAATGAAGTCTATGTTACTATAAGGTATTTTCATGATACTTTTAGTTACACCTAATAAAATAAAATAAAACAAATAAAATGTTAAGAACATGATTGTGTTCCTATAGTGAAATCTTGACCACTAATTTATTGAGTTTATATTAAATTTACGAGTTAGATGATGAGGAAGAAACACTGAGTCTGGCAAGCTCAGTATCTACAGTTTCATGCTCTAGATAATGGTGGAAAACCACCACTCAACCCTACATAGCTGGAACTGAGTTACGATTATTATTATTATATTCAACTTAAATTAAAAGTCGCTTATGTATGGTATAAAACGTAACAATGTCTAAATCAAAGACAAAACAAATTGGAGGGTCCTTTCAAAATTTAAACCTTGCAAAATTACTAGTAATATCTCAAGTATTACACAATACTGAAAAGATTATTTGTGTGGAATATGTCGTTTTCTTAGAATCAACTAGGGCCTACTGGTTGCATGAATGAAGATTTAAATATCTTGGTCAGTACACTTTTCATTTTTAATTAAAAAAGAATAGGAAAATTAAAAAGGGTTGAAAAAACAATAATATTGTTAATGGTTTTAATATTGTGATCCCTCCGCCTTAATCCTTAAGCGACAAAAAGATGCCAGTGCAGCAGGAATCTATTAATGGTGTTTTGCATTGTGAATGTGTAAAATATAAAAAGAATACTAGTACCGATATGTTTAAACATTTTCCCCCTCATGCACAAAGACTTGCGTCAGTAAAGTTGCGGACCCAAATATTGTCAAAGATGGCGGAATTGTCTCCGGCAAAAATGTTTGATCAATTAAAACGAAATACAAGCAATAACCAGTTTCAAATGACATGAATAAATTATTTCAGTACGTATTAAAAGAGCATTTCTAGATAGAAAACAGCAATAATTTATTAATTTTTGTGTTTTGGGCAACCTGCAAGGTATGTAGTGGTAAAAAGTCAAGATATTGTCGTCCACTTTGAAGTAGTGGCTAGCGAGAGGCATCTCTATGCTGAGGGTCGCGGGTTTAAATTTCACTCAATTTTTACAAACTTTTTTGTAATTTTTTACTCAATATTTCACGTTTCTTGCCTGCTTTACTGTATGTTGGTACCAAAATTTTAGTTGAAAGATTCATTTTCTAAAGTACAAATATAGCGAGGGTCGACATTTGCGTCACATCCAGTGTAGCCGCAACTTTACCGACGTATCTGGCGACTTGCGGACGCAAGTCTGCTAACGCAACTATAATCAAACCGTGTCTTACTTGGCCCAGTACCTGAGCGAGACCCTTTATTTCCTAGGGATTATCCACTGACCGCAAGCTGGAGCGGATATAAATAAAAGAAGGGTAGCTCAGGTAGTGGACCAAGTAAGACACGGTTTGAGTATATCTTTGTGCATATGGTTTTTATAGCCCTATGATTTAACATATGGATTTGCCCAAGTCCGCCATTTTTATCGAGAAGCATCTTTGCGCCGGTAAATCTTTGTGCGTGAGGGGGTTAAACATTAAGAGCTCATGGTGGATGCTACACTATTTGTAAAACTAAAAACTCATTAACTCATTGGTGAGTTATTATCAATTATACATACAAATATTTGTAACTTGTATTTACAAAAAAAATCTAAGTCCCACTTAATAAAGCAAGCACTAGTAGGATTAATATGTATAATTAAATTATAATTGATGTAATTGCATACATTTAAAAATCTCTTTACCTTAATGCTGTATTTAAAAAATAGTACTCTAAAGTTAGTTTTGACTTTTTACAGATGATTGCTGTACATTACTGTCAATTCCTTCTATGAATCTGACAAACATGATATATCAGTCGATTTCTCATTTGTTGTCGTTATCAATTTCTTGTAGATCCCTCAGCATTGTTGTTCCCACTTTCTCTATCGCTTTTACAAAAAAATCTCTATCAAATTACCTGGTTCAAACCTTACCTGCTGTTAGGCCCAGTTCCATCACTGTCGTAAGAAATAATTGTTATTGATTTAAAAAATCTAAGACTGTGAATAGTTAGTATAATATTTTATTGGCCTGCCTTTTAGTGAAGTTATGACGTCTGATTGGTCCGTGGTAAGGATTTTCTTGTTGTTATAAGCTCTTATAACAATTTCTTATGAGTGACTAAACCAAAAACGATGTATCACTTAAGTCCTATCCCCTTGTAACAATTACAATTACTTACGACGGTTTGGGAATGGGGCATTATAGGTGAACATGATAAATGATAATATAATACGTATACCAACGATTGTTATAAGTTTTGAGACATTGCCAAAACTGTACTTCACAAATAATTACTTAAGTATTAGTAAAAGGCTTTGGGATAGTCTATATCATCAAAATATTCTCTATTGCAACCCATCACATTTCATAATGTTGTTTTAAGAGCTCATCATAAAATAATAAGCTATCATTGTTAATATATTCATTGTTCAGTGTCCAATTTAAATGCTTCGTGAATTTGACTGTGTCTTCTGTGTAGACTAGTTTGAAATATATCAATGTTTTGTCACTCATGGTATGTAGTAGCTAATTATAATGAATTGCAAGTGGCCATTTCTTGTACATATTTACTTACCGGTATGTTGATAATTCACATTCATATGGACTTAAGTGTGATACTTCACGGAAGTAACACACACACACTTATAATAGGCCTAAAACATGTAAAGTTCTAAAATAATATTGTGACTTTAAACACTTCATCGAAATGCATTTCCACACTTTTACCATAGGCTAGCTATTGGGTTGTACAATTACAAATTGAGAGAACAAATTATGCTGTTGCAAGGTGGTATTTTTGTCTTCCACAGAAACAAATTAATACATACAAGTTGTCAAATGGCCATTGCTGTTTTCTTCTGGAAAAAGGGGCCTAAGAATAAAATGGATATATGCTTCAGTATTATGGATACAAAAATAATTTGTCAAGTTATATAATGCAACATGCTATTTTGAGTCGATGAACAAACTTAACACCATGTTACTTTGTGAGTTTGGAAAAATAAACTTTTTATACAGAAGTGTCTTCCAATGTTATTTACTTGTACATGTACTACTATATTTTGTGTTCAGTGTAGAGGAAAGAGCTTTTTAAAAGAATGCATTATTTTCTTGTAACTTTTCGAATGAGTTTTTTCAATTAAATTCACTTGCTTAAAACTTAAGTTTGTTTTAGACTCAAAGTCAATTGTTTGAAAAAATAAATAAAAGTTCATCCTTCCCTGAGTGGCGTAGCAGCTGCAACTTAAGTCAATAAATAGAAATACAAATATCCCATGGTTATAGATTTATTATATATGGCTTTGTTGTTCAGTAGCGTGCTATTTGTAACATGTTTATTTTTTTGTAGCGAGGACGGTAGCGGGCTTTTTTGTAAATGAAGCAAGCCACCGGTACTATGAACAAGTTTCTGCGCTTTAAAATTGACGCTACTCTAATTTTGCAATAATTCTATTAAACCATTCCAGTACCATTGCAAAAATCAATCATAAGTACGGTAATTTAGCCAGTTCCAAATGATAACAATTTACATTTTTCCACTTTTCTTGTGTCGTCACAATATCGTACATATTTTTCATTTTGATGCTCTCTATAGAGAAGTTTGAGAATGACTCCTATCTTTTTTCATTATTCAATTGACTTTCTTAATCTTTTAAACTCACCTCACAAACATAACATAGTCGTTCTTTTTTACCATGAGAGTTGTGCATTGACTCACTAACTTTGTGTAAGCTTTTAAGTTTTATGTTGTGAGTTTTTATTTTAAAACTATCCCATCTTCTTCTAAACATACTAAAGTCTATTTTAAAAGAAACTTTAGTAGAACAGGTAAATGATATTTATAAATTAATTGAACTTAACACTGTTCTTAGGTGAGAAAATAAGTTTTTAATTATGTTGCAATATTTCGAAAAGTTTCACTTTTCTTCGACAGGCAGACATTTACAAAAATACAAACATCTGAACAAACAATAACCACAGCTATGTGGATGAAAAATTAATTCCAAAGAAGTTGTATTTTTAAGTAATTTAACAAGGTGAAAGAAAAACATTTACAAACGATCTATCCCTAGCTTTAATTTATGACAAAACAACTAGGTATAAAAAATAAAGTAGTTAAAGGCTTGATAGATAATTGGTTGTTAGTTAAAAGTTCATTGTTTATAGTTTGAGTCGATAGTTTTAGTTGATAGTGGAAAAAAATAAATATATATATATATATATATATATATATATATATACAATAATATAAATTATTTTAAGTTGAAAGATGTTAGCTGTAAGACTAATCTTGTTTTGATGGTACGAATTCTTGCCACAACGCTGGAAATGCTGTGCTGGGTGTACTGACAATCTCCGGTGTGACAGCCATGAATGCAGATTCTTTCAGTTTCCGTTTGAACCAATCGGCCTCATGTTGGATGATGGAGGCGTCGTTCCAAGAAACATAATGATGATTGTCAAACACGTGTTCAGCCAATTTTGAAGTATCAACTTTCCGATTATTCACGTTATTTTTGTGCTCCTTAATCCGGACATTCAACGGTCTTTTTGTTTCTCCAATGTAGAGAGCTCCACATTCACAAGGTATCGAATATATACAGTTTTTTGATGATTGAATTGGGTTATAAGGTTTAGTTTTTGTCAACAAACTACGAAAAGTATTTGATGACTTGAAAACAGTTCTTATACCATGTGGAGATAAAAGGCGTCTCAACTTTTCTGACAAATTTGGGTGGTATTCAAGCACAATTGTCTTAAGAATATCACGTCCACCATCATCAGTTTCAATATCTGTTGATAACATCGCATTTGTTATAGCAGGCTTCACACATCTGGGCCTATGTGAGAAATTCTCTGGATATCCATTTTGCATTAATGCTTTTTTAATGTTTGACTCTTCTACACATAAACTATCAGGAGTTGAACAAATGGCCTGAGCCCGAGATAGTAGACATTTTTGTATTCCTTCTTTAACGTGGGAAGGATGATTGGATTTTACCAAAAATTCATAAACCTTTGCTTCCGTTACGTCCAATTGTTAGTTCAAGAAATTCTCCTTTCAGTAATTTATCTTCTTTTTTATTAAATATCATTAAACCAATTGGAAGAAGTATCCATTCTTCTGTCACAAATTCTAAGGAACTTGTTGAGCTGCTGAAGGATACACAAATCGACAGAGATACCAAAATGGTGAGCTTCGATGTAGTTAACTTGTTTTCTGTTCCTATAAAAGAGACACTAATTCTTGTTAAGAACAAACTCTCTACGGATTCAACTCTCTCAGAAAGAACTAAGCTACCAGTAGACAGCATCATGGAGCTATTAGAAATGTGTTTGACGTCAAGCTAT
>JAMZAV010001468.1:0-160087 GCA_024449915.1 Sweltsa coloradensis
AAGCCTTCCCTTAATGTCAACTAATATGTTCTGGAGATGGATATACTACTGTCAAACTACCTTTTGATGATGTTTTTACTACTTGGTTATATGACTATGTTTCCACGATGTTTCCACGGTGTTTCAATGATGGATATTTTCAACTATTATTTCACTAAGTTTTTGCAATGTGCGAGACGATGAATATGCAATGTTTTAGCGTGGTTTTAGCGATGATTTGGCAATGTTTTGGGGGTAGATTCTTTCAACTATCATTTGACTATGTTTTAGCGAATTGTGTGACTATGTTTACACCATGTTTTAGCGATGTTTTGGTAATGTTTAGGGGTAGATTCTTAAGACTACTATTTGGGAATGTTTTTAATACCATCCAAAACTTAGTCTTCTCATCTTAGACTATGTTTCAGCGTTGTAACAACCTTTTGACAACGTTATGGCACATCTTTGACTGCTTATAATTTTGGTAAGGGTAATAAACCACTGCAACTAAACAGCTCGATAATTGATTAACATGTTATAGATAGGCATAAGAGTTCCACTGTACTAGTAAATATACCAAATGTCAACAATTCATAACGAGTTTAAGGTTGTTTATTTTAAAAGCACGAGCAGTAGGCCTATAAAGATGAAGAAGAATATCAGGCTTTTAGTTTTTGTTTTCAATGTCATCCGACTCTTCGATAGGCGTATCGACTACCACGGTCGACAATTTGAGGGCGTTTCTAATCTCGTTCAGCCGTTTGCCCATGGCGGTGACGCAGTTGGATGGATCCTGGAGTTTCCAGTGCCTGGCTTTCCCCTGAGAGATGGTAAAATCTGTAACATACATGATTTGACTTATGACTCGTGTTGTAATTACATTGTTGAAGAAATTGTCATGATAACAAAACATGATTTGTTATAAAAATTGCCAGAACATGTCCTAAAAAGAGAAGGAAATGTAAAAATAAAAAAACTGTTTGGTTCAGGACTGACACATATAACCGTTAAAACATTGTTACTAAAATTAAAATACCGCTTTTCCAAGACACTCATGCATTTATCTGTAATTTCCCCTTCCACCTACGAGATCAAAACCAAGTGCAACTGCTGGATCCTGGTGATATTTGACTTACCTATTCAATGTGAGTGGATTTAATCTCAAGGCCATCTACTAAAGGGGGAAAATTTACGAAAGATTTGCAATAGTTTGGTATTTGGAGAAATGTACACATTTAAACGTGATTGGTAAACAGGCATAGGCATATAACCACCGTTGTCTGAAATTACTATTTAAAACAGAGAGGCCTATTACACGCAAGTAGCCTAGGTAATAGGGAGAGGCCTATTTTGTCTTTAAGCAAATAATTTTGCAGAAAAAATTCACAACACACAAGGAAACTTGTGGATCCATAGGCACTTTTAGGAATATGTAAAATGTATTTAAACAACAATATTCCCAATATATTTGCTTGCCAGACAGCCCAGGCTAGACCTAGGTAGCTCAATGGAAGAAAGCCAAGCTTAAAATGTCATGTTGACCAATATTATGAGGCTATACATACCAATTATAGCATTGACCCCAATTTGGTACAGAGGTTCCCTTGCAGTTGCAGTCGCATCCGTCCCCTTTCCCAAGCCGTTGCATTTGCGGCCACGAACCGAACAAGTTGACAATGCGTCGGTAGTGTAGACGAGCTCCAGCAGATTTCGGGCAAGCATAGTGCAGGACGATGACCCATTAACAGTTGAATTCAAGTTGTTGGAGTTTACGAACACAGTTGATTTACCCAGCTGCACAACCTAAACACACATTGTAATAGATTAAGTACTAGCATCATCTTTGTTTATAGGCCCTAGGGCCAATAGGCCTATAGGGATGCTATTCAAAGGTAAATGGTGTTTACATCTAGGGCATATAAAATAGGGATGTCAAACGATATGAAAATTCATATCGATAATCGCGCCGAAATGGGAATATTGCGATATCGTGCCCAAAAAATATCGCTCCAATATGGTCATTTGTAATCATATTACGATATATCGGCATAAAACTCGCTTTTCTAGAATTTGCGTCAATTTGAAGTGCGCGCCATCTCAACGCTGATCGGCAGATTGGTCGCAACCTACGACCACATGATTAATCTTTGCTACGACGGGCGAGTGTGTGAGAGAGAGCGCAAGCGGTGATGGTGTTCCTGCAGACATGCAAATACATCCATCAAGTGTAATATTAAAATTACCCGCGCAAAACGTTCCCGTATGTCACGGTTTCCCGCCTAATACGCGATAATAGCATCCAATTTAATGTCTTGCTCGCCCGTGATATACGTTTCCATCAATTTCTAGCACATAAGATTGTTCCTGATCCACATATGAAGCGACGCCGCAAAATACTACGTCCGTACCAGCCTTGCCTCGTCATCATGTGCGCATGCGCTGTCCGTGCAAGGTCGGAAGGAGTGGGCGGAGTTAAAGCTGCATTACTGTTCCGAGCGTTTCATGCGGCGCAGTTGGGGCGGCAGCCAATAAACACAGTTAACACATTGACGCACTCAACGCGCCTTCTCGCATGAAACGCCGAGCAGTTAATGCACCTTTACGTAACGTGGAGTCTTGAGTTTCGTCCTAGACCAAGTGTTTTACGCGGATATGCTACTGAATTAATAATTATCGCGATATCGCCAGCAATATTGATATTGTACGATTATCGCGATACAGCCAACTATATCGCGATAATATTGATAATTGATATTATCAATAATTAGCGATATACGATTATCGTTGACATCCCTTATATAAAAGGTGTTTTTGGCATTGAATAAATATTAAATGGGGACACCACAATTATCCCTGATGGTATTTTCCGGTCCATCAAATTCAAACAAGAATACGTATTAGGTACTTTATTACATTAGATTGTGATATCTACAGGGAACCGGCCGGCTGGGGGTTAACCCTCGTAACACTTAAAATGGGGGAAGTGTCCAGGTTCCTTCCATTGTGTTACTGGGGGAGAACCGGGTAAAAGCTAAACGAGAGAAAGTGAAGAGGGGGGAGGGGCATGCACTCCCCGGTGAGAAGTTTATAGGGGACTACTGAGCTACCAGTACTACTGTCGACTTGATACCTGGTTTTGCTCAATAGCTGTGGGGAGCCAAGGCCCTGAGGGGGCTTTGCGGAGCTAATGACCTGGTGACCCAATAGTGTTAACCTACGCATGTGCAGTTCGGGTACTACTGGTGACTCGGCACCCCGTTCTGCACAGAGGCTAACTACTGGGACAGGACTGAGTTAGCTCCCCAGAGTCTAGTAGAGCTGTGATACCAAGGGGCCCAGCTTCTCGAGGTCTCGGGGGCTTGGCGGTCAGGGGTGGCGTAATAAACCAAACTCCCCTGACCAGAAGTTCGAAACTCTCCAGCACAGTTCGGCAATTCGGAGCGCAGGCTGAGACAGTGTGGCAGGGCATTTTTTTTGTGTACTAGTCGTCTTCCTCGAACTCAAACTCGATGTTTCCATTAAATCCTTCAATGTCGTCAACGACTTCTTCATCGGACCACAATGAGCGGTAAAATTCTTTTGCATCCTCAGGGATAAGATGCATCATAGATGTGATGTCATCAGGGGCGGCTCGTGAGTTATTATTGTGGGGGTGCACATAATTTCGAAGTCTTATCCTGCGGGAAACAAAGGGGTCTGGGGCGCAGCCCCAGCCGCCAGAGGCGAAATTTTTTTCAAACACTAGTGGTCTGAAGTACCCGGAAAACGACTTAAGAGTATATTTTTCGACTTTATTGGTCGGGAAAAACTCCCCTATGTGTAGTTGTTGATTGTGGAAAACCCTCCAAAATATTAATTATTATATGCTTGATTAAAATTTTACATACCCGAATAATGTCCCTTCATCTCCTCCGACACGCGCCTCAAACATTTCTAATTGTTCGTCCAATGGTCTTTTTGAAAAAACTGTTTATTTTAAGATCATTTATTACCGAAGTCTTATTATAATTTCACTTTACGGCACGATAACAATTTTGACACTGTTTGCTCACTTGAAAACTGCAGTTAATCTCACTTCACAAACCCTGTCGCCAACAACCTTCTCTGGCTACTGGCCGGAGTGTGGGATTGAATGAATGGTGCGAGCACAATACCAAGGCGCTTGAATGGAAGTAACGGTTTTGACCCTTGTGCACGTGCACCAAACCCAGCTATACCAGACGTTCTAATAACAAAAGATCACCTGAGGCGGGTCCTGCCGGCCGATGCGTAGAAAACCATGTAAAAATGTGCGCACATTCAGAGTGTCATCCCACAGCGGCAGCACTTACTGCAGAATGACTCCTGCCGAATATGCCTTGCTCTGGGCCGGCTCAAATATCCATACAAACAATCTAACGATTTTTTAATTTATCACTGTATTATTTATAAGTATTGATTTTGAAGTGAAGTGCACTAACATAGTCTATGTTACAGTTGTGCACCAGCCCTACCGCAAGCTTCGCCACTAGTACAGCCGGAACGTGTTTTCTCGTGCTTTTTTGCCATACGTGGAGAATACAACCGACCGTATTGGTAAGCTGTTACGAAAACACGACATTCACACTGTTTACAACAC
Source organism: Sweltsa coloradensis (assembly GCA_024449915.1). Taxonomy (NCBI): domain Eukaryota; kingdom Metazoa; phylum Arthropoda; class Insecta; order Plecoptera; family Chloroperlidae; genus Sweltsa; species Sweltsa coloradensis. The sequence continues at coordinate 4,598 of JAMZAV010001468.1, forward strand.
GGATAGAAAACTTTCTACGATGTTTAATTCGGCTAAGGATGAGCTCCCACGCTTAGACGTACCAGGAGTCTATGAGATACCGTGTGGAGCTTGCGACGAAGTCTACGTGGGCCAAACTGGTAGAAAAATCTCAACGCGCCTCAAAGAACATCAAAGCCATACAAGACTAGGGCATACGGACAAGTCGGCGTTGGCAGAACACAGTATGAGTAAGTGCCATCGTATTACTTTGAAGACACTCGTGTTCTGCCAGTCGTCGATAATTACAGGCCCCGCCTGGTCCGCGAGGCGATTGAGATAGAAAAACACCCAAGAATTTCAACCGGGAAGATGGGTATAGGCTCAGTAAAACGTGGAAACCAACTATAGAGCGGCTAAAGCGAGAAGATAACAGCGTGACGTCAGTGGCTGGACGCGAAGCGAGTGCGCATGCGCGTTCAGACTGACAAAACTGGTTTGCACAACTTGGTGGGGGTGACTTGCACAGACGAGCTGGACCGAGTAGGTTCGTTCTGTGTAAGTACCCTTCAAGTGTTTTTTAAACTCTGAAGATGGACCGTGTAACCGGTCCGAAACGTCAGTTTTCATCTATCATGGACGCGGCGACACCCGACAGCCAAGTGTTTTATATTGACTCCGGCCGCGAAAGCCTACGACAAGTTTTATGTTACAGTTGGTCCATAAAAAAAGTAAAATGCTTGAAAATGTGATATTTGCGACAATATAGTGTCGTCACGATGAGCCTCACTACATATCTTAATATATTACTTGAAACCAATAAATTACACACCTAAAGGCACATGCGCAAATGTCACAAACACGATTTGAAAAACGTTCATTCACTTGGCGTGCAGCTTCGATATGACCTCGCCGCCCCGCACCTTTTGACTACTACCTGCACGCACACAGCAGAGAGCCTCGCCGCGCAGTCGGTCTGTTGTTCTTGTCCTAGGCGGACGTGTGTTGTCCGCGCTCTTCGCTCTGGTCTCATGGGCCTCCACACTACAAGGAGTTAGCTTCTGTTGCTGCTGTTAGTGTTGTTTGTTCAAGTCTTTGCTGTGTCCTCGTTCTCATTCATCATTCTGTTTAATGATTGTTCACTTTAAGAGGTTGTCTGTTCTGTCCAGACTGGAAGGTTCTGTTCCCTCTTTATTCTGCCCTGCTTGTCAGAGAAGCGCTGCTCGGCATCTTAATGTTGTGCTTCGTCTGTTCCGTCCGTACAGCGTGAGGAGTTGATGTTTAGAAAGTGCCTAGAAATTAATACTTAAAATAGCTCGGCAGCTCGGCAAAGTAGGGTCTGACGTCTTGATTATTCCACTATTATAATATATTATTACTAGTAAACAGACGATGATCTACACTCCACTCTAGCTAGGCAGTGAATGGGACGCCTGCCTAGGGTGAATGATGCAAACTTGAACAATGTCACATGATTTATGAATGACGTAGTTGTAGGACTGGTTTGTACAGTTTATTTGCAGTGCGGCATACGGATAGGGAGGGAGGGAAAATAGATTCAAATTCTAATCCTAAACAAACGTCTTTCTACTGTAGTCGTCAATTAGAGTCATAAAGTACTTTCCAATATAGTATGTTCAGAGGTCTACTCGCCATTTTGAGTAAACAGTTCCATTAGACCCTCTAGCAGGGCAGCTACTTTTGAGATACTATCGTTGGATTGTCTAATTTTGGTTAGTGTAGTTACAATTACGGTTTTAACGTTCTGGAGATTTACGTTACTAATGAGGTTTTTTATTTCACTGACAATTGAAAATATATCACCTGTGATCGTTTGATTTTGTGCTGCGGTGGCTGCCGTAGTCACTGGAGTCGCCGAGGATGGTGTAGCTTGCTGTTGGGAAGTAGACTTCCTCGAAGGCGCTGGTAATGGGGGGTACTCTTGGGTGGTACGCTTTGGGGGCTCCTGGCCTTGGCGTCGGTGCTGGTGGTTATCTCGGTTTAGTTTAATGCTGAGTTGTTTAGCGTAGATTTCACACTGACGATAATTGGCAGGATGTGGGCCTTTGCAATTAGTACATGTAGGGGTAGTATCTTGTGTTTTTTTGCAGTCTTTAGTTGAATGTGGTCCGGCGCATTTCACACACTTGGGTAGTTTGTTGCAATTTTTCGCAATATGGCCAAAAGATTGACATTTATAGCACTGGCTCTTCCTAGTTTATTTTATTCTTTTGTTTCTCATGTTTGTTTTTGTTCAAGTCATTTTGATGTTCCGTCACATTTATGTTCTTTTTGTTTCTCGTTTTTGAGAAAATATATCCTTTTGGAAGATGTTTTCTCTCCCCTATCGGTACAATTATAAATAAATAAATAAACATACATACATACATACATACATACATACATACATACATACATACATACATACATACATACATACATAACTACACATACACTTATAGGCCTATGCCTAATTCAAGTGAAACGATGTGAAGCAATTTGTATTTTTATGGTAACAGCGTCCGGCTTTGCACTTTGTACACTTAAGTCCAAGTGTTGCCAGAACAACCAGGCAACTTAAACCTCTGCCTCTTTTCTAGCCATGTTGGCCAATGTCCTTGCTGGTCTTGCCGCACGTCTTTCGGAGGTAAAGGAACAGCTGGCCCTTTCCTCTTCTTAGCTTGCAGCTCAACTTCGAGGTCATTGGTTGGCCGTCCTCTTCTAATCGGTGGAAGACCCATTTTACATAAGGAAGTTGCCAATTCGATCCGGAAATCTCCCAAAGTCCTTGTTCGAATTGAAACCTCCTTGTCAGCTTCTGCTCTCCGGTACGACAACCAGGCATTGACAATGGACAAATTTATGAGGTGGTAAAACAGTTGGTAATACGATTTTTTTAAACGAATTCCAATCTTATGCCTTCCCATAATGCTGTCAAGCAAGTCGACACCACCCATATGTTTGTTATACAATTTTATGACATTTTGGCAGTCGACATTGATTTTTGTTTTTAATTTTCTGTCGTAGCGCTTCACTTGAGTAACTGGAAGCTCTCCGGGCAATGTAGAAAGTAGTGTTACTGCTCTGTTATCTTTCCAAATTTTGTTTGACACAGCTACATCACTCACAAACTCCTTTAAATAACATCTAACTGACTTTTTTAGAACATCATCTTAGGGAGCATACAATCTAGGACTCCGTTCCGTCCAACAGTCCCTAGCAAATAGATGCCAATCCTTTTCAGGTACATAAGAAGAGGTACCAATGAAGTAAAGTTATTGTCAAAGTAAAGTTTATGGTTGATATATTTTGGTACATTCCTGCTGAGTCTTCCAACAACATTAGAACTTGCACCAAGATCTTCTTCCCCTGGCTGCCGATCGTCATTCTCCTGCCCGGAAAACATCTCAATCTCATATGCAAAGCCACTAACTCCGGATAAAAACCCACAGCTTATAGCCCCACTTGTGTGGTTTGTTGGGGAAGTACTGTTTTAGAAAGTGGCGAGCTTTTGTGGAACAGATCTGTTCGTCCAATGAAAGACATTCCTCCATTGGAACTCAATCAATGGAACTGATAGACACCTCTGTCTGATTCCTTCTATTACAGGCCTTATCTTATGAATACGATCATGGCCTTCATCAGCCCGCGGTACCATATTGTCATTATTATTAAAATGTAAGTTTTTCCTTATGTTTTAGGTTTCATATGCATTTATTGACATTGTGTCTATTATACATTGATTACCAATCACAGGGTGCCAATAATCCCAGCAACATTTTATCAGACCCATATGAACTGCAAACGGGAGTTCCTCAAGGATCTGTCCTTTCGGTTCCCCTGTTTGCAGTCGCAATTAACAGTGTCACCTCGTGCATACCTAAGTCCATCATGTCCTACTTATTCGTCGACGACTTGGGGATTTTCTATAGGTCGGTCAACATTTCCGTTGCCGAACGACATCTACAGATTGCATTGAACAACATCGGTGATTGGGCCCGAGCACGCGGCACAAAATTTTCTGCCGATAAAACACAATGCATTCACTTTTGTCGCAGTCGGAATATGCACGTAGATCCACGTCTTACCCTAAACGGTGTGCAACTTGAATTTAAACCACACGTTCGCGTTCTTGGCTTGGAGTTTGATACTAAACTAAATTGGAGATACCACGTCACAGAATTGCGCAAACGATGTATGTTGAAATTAAACATCCTTAAAGTTCTTAGTAACACTTCATGGGGTGCGGACAGGACATGTCTTTTGCGAATATATGGTTCACTGGTTAGGTCCGTAATGGACTATGCCTGTTGGGTCTACTCGTCGGCCCCTGATTCCATCTTGAAACTTCTCGATACTGTCCATCACAGTGGTCTCCGGCTGGCGCTGGGTGCATTTCGGACGAGCCCCGTCCTCAGCCTGTATGCTGAGGCAGGAATGACCTCCCTCGCAGAAAGACGGAATTACTTGTTGGGCAGATATGTATTGAAGATCCGGGCAATGCGTAACCACCCATCTCATGACGCTCTATTTGATGAGAGATTTGTCCATCACTTCGATACCAAACCTTTGGCGACCCTTCCAGTCGGATTACGTTGCAGACATCTTTTTAGAATTTTAAATTTTGATGTACCCAATCTATTGAGTTTCGTTTTGAGCCAAAACCCTCCATGGCTACTTCCGGAACCTGAAATTCGTTTCGACCTTTGCCGATATAATAAGTCCACAACATCAGATGTAATTTTCCAACGTAGTTTTCAAGCTATTTGTCACGAATACCGTACCTTTAAATTCATTTTCACTGATGGATCTAAAACAGGCTCGAAGGTTGGTTGCGCTTACTATTGTGGCGGCAGTGGTGTTGGTTTCAGACTTCATGACATGTGTTCTGTTTTTACTGCTGAAATGTATGCCATACGAGAAGCTTTGAAATATATTATGAAACAAAGATGTGGAAGCTTCATGGTATGTTCAGATAGTTTAAGTGCACTTCAGGCACTCCACGTCATGTTCTCTACTCACCATTTAGTAATTGACATTCAGTTCTTCATGGAGAAACTTCATGCGAGAGGCTACAAAATCATGTTCTGCTGGGTCCCTGGTCATGTAGGTATCTCTGGCAACGAGGAGGCTGACTTGGCAGCCAAAGCTGCAACGCAAAACGCTTCTACTGATTTTGACCTCGTACCTGTTCCTGATGTCCACAGTGGGTTCAAGAACCATATGTTGAAATTAGGTCAGGATTGTTTGAATGCTTTGCAGAATAATAAGCTGCGTCGTGTGATGCCCTGTCTTTCACTGAAGGTGCGACCCCCTTCTTCCATACTTTCTCGTCGTGAAGAGGTTGTATTGGCGCGAGTACGTATAGGGCACACACACCTCACCCATGCCTATCTTTTTACCAGAGATAAGATTGCTCCGATTTGCAACAGGTGTAATGTGTTGCTATCCGTTCATCATTTGTTGACTGACTGCTCTAAGTATGATGGTTTGAGACTCCAATTGAATTTAAATCTATCATATGAAGAACTTTTGTCTTATGAAAACAGTGAAAAACTTATCACATTTCTTAACCTAAGCAATCCGATCGACAAACAATAACAGATCATAAATATAAAATGAATAATAAAATAAAAAAATCCATGAAGTATGTTGACTTGCTATTCATTATGACGACGTTGGCAACGTTTTTCTGATTATGATTATGATTATGATTTGGTAATTTGGCATTTTCTACATATGACAACTTTAGCATGTATACCTTTTCCCGATCTGACTCTCTACAAATATATCGACCTTTGCAATTCTTTTCATGACAACGATTTGAAAACACATTTAACCTTATTAACCGTATTTTACATTCATACATAGTTAACGAATTATCTTGGAGGCGCGAATAATCTTTGCCGTTGAAGCGCCCTAAAACTACTAATACTAATACTAATACTAAGGAATTACTTGATGCTTAATTATGTGGCTTCGTTAAAAGGTAACCCCAAAAATCCATCCTACAATGCAGTTTTAGATCCCCCTTTTAAAAATCGTTATTTCTTACGTCCGAAAGCAATAAGACCAGTAGGCATTCGTTCGCTTGAGCTGTTGGAGAAATTGCACATAACATTACCTTTAGCCATCATAACGTCATACGGTTCAATTCCACCATGGACGTTCTGCAAACCGACTTGCATCACCAGACTGTCTCGATACAAAAAGGGTCTTACATCCAATACTCAATTCCAAGCATTATTTCAAGAAATACGTTCTCATTTTCATGGCTATAGCTGCATCTTTACAGATGGCTCTAGAATGGATTAAGAAATTCCCCACAGTGGCCCAAATACTTGGACCCTTTGCACCATTCCTGTCTCTGTTGTCTCCTTGTCTTGTGTCATCATTTTTTTGTTGCATGTGTACGCTCTATTTCTTTGCCCCCATGTTCTGGATATACACGAATGTAACCCATATCCCTGTGGTCTACCTCCCCTGGGTGTTCACAAAACCCACACCCAAATTCACCATTGAATTGTCTTATGTATTGTACCATAGCTGTAGCAGGACTATCTAGAGACCCTGTTCCCAAGTTTACATACATCTTTTCCATAAAACCATTCTGATTAACAAAATCAAAGCCCTCTGTTCTCAGCTCTTCCAACTCTTCTACAAATGGTTTTTAGAACGCATTCATATTAGGTTTGTTGTCCCCAAACCAAAGACCACAAAGGACCGAATTTTGTTCTCTATCTTTAAACGAAATCTCGTTGACTGAACACAAAATTGGCCAACGACTCTTTTTTGACGAATGAAATAATGGTACACCATCCGTATTCTAAGTCAACGTTAATGTATTATTATATACCGATCTAAGTTCCTGGGTCATCACACCACAACACGTGTTACCGATTCCATTATCATGAGGGCAAACGAAATTTAGATGGTTATTTTCAGCAATTTTTTGCAATTTGTATTTAGAAGACAAAGTTAAGAAATAACTGTTCAACTTTCTTAAAACTTTTTCATCTAAATCTAAGTTACAAACTGGGCACTGTTGAGTGATTTCTGTGCCTACATAACTTTGGCATACATTACATACAAAATGAATTATGGATGGAGTTTTTGGAATGTCCTTAAAGAAATGATGCTTTGTTTTTGAAATGCCAAGGCCTGGTGCTAAAATATTTATAAGTTCCAAGAGGGTAAGTAGTTTGGTCAAAATATGCTGATTACCAAGATGGGGTGTGATTTTGGATTGCATATTTTTGTGTGTTTTTGAATTAATAATTTGAAATGCCAAACACGTAAGTTTTAATTTCGTACTTTTGAACAGTTTTATCTTTACCATACTTTTGTTGCCCTCTTTGCATCTTCTTGGCATTTTATTGACGTGTTTTGTTAAACTATCAGTTTTTGAAAAAGTGTTGTTCAATATCCACGAAACGTCAAAATGTGTTTGTGACGTGTCCAAACCGTTGAACCGGCCTACACTTACCATGCCCGGCAAGACTCGGTGGAGATGGGGGGTGGGGATGTAGTTGCTCTGCTCTGGTACCAAGGGTGCCACCTCGTTCCGAAGTTAGGGTACCTAGAGGTCTAGGTAGATGGAACGAGGAAGTTCTACGAAGACAAAACCCACGGATAATTAGGCATGAGAAATTTATTGAAATAATCCTGTCACCAATACAAACACAGCCTCCTCGAAGTCCTATGGGTAGGATGAGTCGCCAACAAAAGTTCGATGTGGGTAACGTAGAAGTTTAAATAGTAGGTAGATCTCTTACGTACACAAATATTGAGTAAATAGTTCCATTAACATGAGACAATAATAAAAATAGTATTGCGTAACAAGGTACGTCAAGGATCAAGCCATTTTCACCATGGCATGGCCTTTTAATAATATCTTAGGCACAGATAACAAGTAGATAACAAGGAATGTACAATATAATTAGTTATTTAACAATTAAAGGTAGGCGTAGGGTATAGGGCTAGGCCCAAGTTAATGAATAGTCAAAAAAATCACAATAATATTACAGTAGCACAAGATCGGGTATGATTAATGAGTAAGATAAATTTATGATTAGGTCTACTAATGTGGGCCTACTAGGCCTAAGCCTGTAGGATACGGTTTCTGGGTGTGAACCGCCTCGGCCACCACGGGCACACTGAGACCTTGACTGGTGTACAGCACTTAAAGTTCACACCAAACCAACAAACTCTCCCAACGGTCTCCCTGGACGACCCCTGTTGGTCATAGTCACTCCTGACATCCACTTACCAACAAACTTGGCCTACGGTACACAAAACCTACAGCGGTAGGTGATTTTGTCCCCTCACAAATCACACAAAATGGTGGCCACCTTACAATAACACTTTATATTAATTCTAGAGATCTAGGCCTACAACAGGCTAGGTACCGGTAGTCGGCTATGGTAAACTTAATTCTAAACGTGGGTAGGACTCGAACCACACCCCTTTACTCTGGGGCCTCGGACCTTAAGTCCAACATAAGGAAGGAAGGCTGCTTATGGCATACCTGATGAGTAAATGTTCAAGCGTTCTTCCAGCGTTGGCCTATAAGGCTGACCGGACCTTCAACGACTGGGTGTACACAGATAAATGTTCGAGTAGGGTTCCTAAAGTGGTCAGGTTGCACACTCTGTAAGGGGCCTAGGACCTAAAGTCCCGCACACAAGTAAAGAAGGCTGCATATGGCATACCTGATGAGTAAATGTTCAAGCGTTCTTCCAGCGTTGGCCTATAAGGCTGACCGGACCTTCAACGACTGGTTATATACAGATAAATGTTCAAGTAGGGTTCCTAAAGTGGTCAGGTTGCACGCAATTAAATTTACAATACCGCCATGTGGTTAATCTTGCCGGAGTCTCTGGGGCCACGCCCTGGGAATTCCAACCTTCAAAACGGGATGAACGCCACGAGGTAGAACTAGGCCTAGGACAACTAGGCCTACGCTTAGAGTAGACAGGAGCTGTAGGCCCTTGGAACGCCTACACTTCCACCAACGTACATGGCCTGGGGAGCCTAGGAGTAGACTTCCGGCATGGCTAGGGATACTTCTTGCCCCGTACTAAAATCCTGTGGTAGAGAGAAATTCCCAAAAGCTTGAAATTACCTTTCTAACCAAGGTCTAAGCAACCTTCAACGGAATCAACAACAAAAGGACTTACCACTAAATGGAAAACAAAATTCGGCTACTGCCTCGCCTCGAGGACACTTATGTAGCACAATGGATGCTCAACGGCATTTCCAGCAACGCCCCCAAGTCCACGGAGCAGCCAACAATCTCACAACCTTCCAGCTTGAGAATCAGACAGTCACAGCCAGCTGACTGCGTCTTCCGTCACGTCATCTCTGCCAACTTCGATTCGACCCGATCGAGAGAGTCGAACGCGAGACAGAGCCATCCGGGGCGCGCTCTCGCGGGAGACGTGCGCATCAGGCGCCGCGCAGTTTAAAAACGTAGTAGCAAAAGCTGACGAGTTGCCAAGTAAAAAAACAAGTCGTCACATGTTATTATGCGTAATGCGGTAGAACCACGTACATTGTTAAAATTGTCCAACTAGGACTGCAATTTTAACAAGGTAGGCCTACGTGGTTCTACCGTAAAATATTTTAATATGACATGTCCTAACCACGAAAATCTAAAAAGGTAATGTATATATATAAATGTTTAACCTTGGTTTTATAGCATAGGCAACTATGACGCTGTACCTTGCAATCAGTAGCGTATCAGGAATTGATAATTTTCTGGAGAAAGTTGAGAGGCCGGCCTTGCAAAAGTAATAATAATAATAATAATAATAATAATAATAATAATATTTATTGGTCTATTAATTTGATCATACAATGATATTTAGACAGGTCAGGAAATACATGCTATCAAAATACAAAATACACACAATGCTTTAAGATAACATGAACTCTTTAACAGAATAAAACGAATTATCAATTAAAAACTTTTTCAGTTCGGCCTTAAAAGATTGACTCTTGTTGTTCTTCAAGCAGTTGGGTAATTTATTATAAGTCTGGCGCCTGCAATATCAGGCCGCGTACATGATATGCTAAGATGATGCTCTTCAATTCTAAAATCCTTTCTTTTTCTCGTAAAATGCTCATGGCAATCACTATTAGTCGTAGTTAACTGTTCATTATTTAAAACATATAAAATTGAATTATAAATAAAAAGACCAGGAAGAGTTAAAATGTACAGCTCTTTAAACAACTCTCTGCAGTGAGCTAAGCTGCTAGCATGTGACATGTATCTAATGGCTCTTTTCTGTAACTTAAATAACCTGATTGCATGAGGCGACAGCCCCCAGCACGTAATCGCATACTGCAATCTTGACTGGATATGGGCAAAGTACACCAATTTTACGATATGCAAACTACATACATCAATAAGTCGTTTGATAAGATAACAGCCAGCTGCAACTTTAGCACTTACATAGTCTATGTGCTTTCCCCAGTCTAGTACTCACATTCGACAATAAACACCCAAACCTGAGTTACCTCACATTCGACAATAGGACTAGACTTAAGGTATATTAGAGGACTCCTGTCAATGTTTTTGTGTTTAGTCTTAAATTGCATTAAACAAGTTTTACCTGAATTTATAAAAAGTTCGTTTGGCTCACACCAATCAACCATTTGACTAACAGCTAGCCTTCCATCAGAATAAAGTGAATCTACGTTATAATTACTAATACATTCATTGGAGTCATCAGCATAAAGTGTAACTTTACCCACTGTTACAGAATCAGTCAAGTCATTTATAAATACTATAAAAAAACAGAGGAGAGAGCACCGAACCTTGCGGCATGCCTACACTCAACTTTAGCTCTTCTGAATAAGCGGTTTCTGATTTTCCTGCTATACATACAATTTGACTACGATTTTTCAAGTATGATTGTATCCAAGAGTAAGGCTTACCACAAATACCCATGAGTTCAAGTTTCTTGAGAAGCAAGTCATGATTAACACTGTCAAAAGCTTTTGAATAGTCATAAAAAATACCTAGCACATGTTTATGTTTGTCAATAGAATCAATCACACAAGAGACGAATTCACACAATGCTGTCATAGTAGACCTTCCCTTAACAAACCCATGTTGACTCTTGTTCAACAAAGAATTACTGTCCAAAAATGAGACTAATCTGCTACACATAGCCGTTTCAAATATTTTAGAAAACACAGGAAGTATGGATATTGGCCTATAATTGCTTAAACTGGTTCTATCTCCTTTCTTATGTATAGGAACAACCTTTGCTCTCTTTAAAGCGTCTGGAAATTTACCTTGTATAAAAGACTCATTTACAATGTGCATGAGTGGACCAGCGATATAAATGTCAACACGTTTTAAGATGTTACAAGGGATACTGTCTAACCCTGCAGACCTCTTCTTGCTTACTTTATCAACGATGTCATAAAACTCTTTAATTAACATTGGTCTAAGGAACATAACATTCGGAGGGCGAGTATTTGTTGAAGGTGCTTGATGACAATACGTATTTGGTGCGCCACTATTCACTGGCAATGTTTTCCTCATTTCTGTAACACTAGTACCAAAATAATTGTTAAACATATCTGCCACCTCCTTCTGAGAAGTGACAAGGGTCCGATCATTTTGAATACTTATATCATAATGCGCTCCTTTAGTACGGCCAACATTACTATTTATAACTTCCCATGCTGCCTTTGATTTATTACTTGCATTCGTCATATAATTGTCACTATAATTACGCTTGGCATTTGAATTACTATTTCTGTATAATTTTTTTTATCTCAATGTAGGCCGAAACATCTAAATGACTGCTGTTTATACGCTTAGCTCTCAGGTAAGCTTTTTTAACTTGCAATAACAATAAATACAAATCATTCGTATACCAACTTCCTTTTGACTTAGTATACTGTTTGACTATTTTAATAGGGGTGTGCTGGAGTACAGTTCCCGTTCCACCAATGTTTATTATGGCCGAAGGCGAAAATACCAAAATTTGATACTTTTAAACGCCTAAAAAACATGTTTAAAAATGTTTTCTTTTAATTATGGAAGAAACTTTTACAATAACTCATAATCGCATTTTTGTAAATAGTATAGTGTGTTACAACAAGGTTATTGTATTGACTACACAATAACAAAATTTCGAAAAAAAGTGGGCGGACGCGTGAAAAAAGAGTGGGTGACGCGTCCGACCTGAAATCAACCACTGAAGCCAAGGGCAGAGGATTGGGGTATTTACATTGAACTATTCTCTTTGATTGCAACGCTGACAAAAACGGGATCAAAAGGAGTTCATCCGAAAAGAGGAGATCGTGTCAAGCTCGAACACAGGCCCTTGAAAAAGAAGTTACGTCACTGCAAAATCGTTTACTATTCTACTTTGTTTTAAATTTGTGAATATTGATACGTTACGTCAAAACATTTGAATGCATACCAATGTCATCATTCCCGGTGAGGTCTATCACGTTCAAAAGTTGATCTTGGTTGCGTTCCACCGGGGCTCGTAGTGCGTACGGGGCTCGTCTCAGTGCCGGGGCTCCAAGTCCTGCAGGGGCTCCGAGGGCGACCGGGGCTCCAAGTCCTGCAGGGGCTCCGAGCTGCCGGGGCTCCAAGTCCGCCCGGGCTCCGAGGGCTGCCGGGACTCAAAGTGCGTACGGGACTCGTCTCGGTGCCGGAGCTCGTCTCAGTGCCGGGGCTCCAACTCCTGCAGGGGCTCCAAGTCCTGCAGGGGCTCCGAGGGCGGCCGGGGCTCCTCTAGCCCTCTGTCGACCTAGAGGCCGGTTTCGAGGAATCGCCCCCAGTTGTTGCCGCTGAGGCCTTGGTTCTTGTGGGCCAAGTCGTGGCCCAGGGGGTCCCAGGTTTACTGGCGGCGCATCGCCCTCCTTGATTACTTCCTGTAACAATATTTCCAAAATGGTTCGGAATAAGGTTGCGCACGAATGACAAACCGTTTTTAAGAACTCTGCAATTGTCAAATGACCGCTTAACTAGCGCTAGAGGTTTTTTGCCAAATTTACACTTCTCACCCATTAATTAATAAAATACACTTAATATTGTCGAAATTTGCTGCAAAACAAAAATCAATAGTTTTTTGTTGGGTCCCTGGTCATTCTGGTATTTTAGGAAATGATGTCGCCGACCAAAGTGCCAAAGAAGCTGGTAACAAAACACAAGTTGATTGCCATTTAGTTGTAACGCCAGATCTAAAAGCATTCTTTAAAGTCAAACTTAAAGAAAAGTGGTGCAAAGTATGGCATATCATGCAAAATAATAAGCTTCGTGAAATAAAAGACGATGTAACACCGTGGATCTCTTCAAGGCGTTCATCTCGACGCGAAGAGGTTGTTCTGACCCGTCTACGCATTGGACACACACATCTCACTCAAGCATACCTTTTAAGAGGCGAAGATCCACCCCTATGTGAGCAGTGTGGTGAGATTTTAACTGTTAGGCACATTTTAGTAGAATGTCCCCAACACATGGACGAGAGGAATAATTTTAAACTAAAACCTAATTTAAAAGAAATTTTATCTGTTGATTCTGAGAATATAACAAATGTTTTTAAATATCTGAAATCAACAAAGCTCTATAATAGAATTTAAAAATTACACATCACTCTAAAAGAGAATACGGGCACTAATAACCTTAGTGTTGTGTGCCCTTAAACCCTAATAACTAACTAACTAACCGCTTAACAGCCTTTTTGATGCTGCTACAATTGTAGCGTCGTTTGAAAGCACTGATTGGGCCCGAACCCTTGTTATTGACAGCGCTGCCTTCAACCTTATTAGGTCGGTGCAGCCGGTCCTTTCCTCTTGCCTCAAGTATTCTGAAATTGTGATGCGGAATAGGAAAAGGGACCTTAGGGTTAACATTTTCAAAACATGTTTTTTGACATTTTTACAATAAGAACAAGATGCTGATCATTTTGCAAAAAAAAATTATACAAAAAACTTCAAAATTGAGCGAGCTATGCACTTTTCTGTCTGACTTGATTAAAAATCAACTTTGCGAGAAAAACAGGTGTAAAGTTTCCGTCACTTATAATTTGCTATTTTCTATCAATTTTGACCAATTTAAAGGAACTTTTCCTTGTAATTTTCTATCAATTTTAACCGATTTAAAGGAACATTTTTTATTTTAGCCACAATTTTAAATGATTTCCCACCATCCTTCCAAAAAAACACAAATTTTATCAAAAAACACAAATTAGGCTTTTTTTTAAAAAAAAAAAAAATTAAAAAACAGTATTTGGATAGCATTATTTTAATTCCAAAGCATAATTTACCATTATTAAGTGAAAATTATGTAAAAGGCTCTTAGGCCGGTACTTAAAAAGATTAAGATTAGAATAATTCAGTACAATTTGGAGCCATTAACATTTTTCAGCAGTATTGTTCTTTTTGCTGGTGATCAGCTTATTGTTTTTTCCTTTTTTTGGTAGGCCTGGCAACTGGTGTAAGCGGCCGGTCTTCTTCACTTACGTCCCCCTCGTTTTGCTCTTCTTCATCATCACTGGGATTTCTACGTACAAGCACGAGGGGTTTTGGGCAGACCACATCTTTTGTTCCTTCCTTACAGTACTCACGTACCTGCTCATACAAGTACTTTTTTCTCTGCTGTGATAGACCTTCCGGAACTATATTTGTCGGGAAGCCGGGAATGGTTTCCAAGCGAGTTATGGTATGCATAGTAAACGGTCCGTCTACTGACTTCTTGCATCTAACCTCACCAAAATTATCCGAGAAGAACTCAAAGTGAGCATATGAGGTGATTAAAGGAATTTTACTAAACTTATGGGATGAAAAGAACTCTTGCCAGTCTTGGACGTGCACCAAGATATCGCCAGACTCGGTTCCTATGGGAACAGCACGTTTGAGTTTGGATAAAGGTGTACTTTTTTCAATTACTGCGCACATTTCTTCTATGGAAGATACAAAATTTACCCGGAAAATCGTTTTGAATAGACCAAACGCCCAATCGACCGCAAACTTAGTATGTCCGACTGGTAAAAAGGACAACGTAATGTTTTTATTGAGTCCTTCCATTACACGCCAGCACAAGTAACTCATGACTATGTTGTTTTTGTTTTGGGCAACACAGTTGTCGGGCATGGAGGAACATTGTAAGACTCACCTGCACCAAGATTGGTAAAGAAATGGTGCAATAAACTCACCACTAGGTTAGCACCTTTTGAGGTAAGAACGGATTCAGGGATTACGTAATTCTGTTGTTCCCTCTTCGTGTCATTCATGACCCCAAATAATCCAAGTTTATATGGAGTCAAGAAATAAATGGGCCCGGATTGGAGTGGATTGGAAGGAATGTGTACCTGTTGGGCCATGTCGAACGAGTAGTGGCAATTTCCATCAAAACTGCATGGTTCCTTTGGGCCGGGAGTAAATTGATGGTTAGTAGCATCAGTAATTGTTTGTGGCACAACCTTCTTGTAAGAGTCTCTTTCTTTTTGCACAGTTACTAGGTGGTCTTTACTTTTCTGAATAAAGTCTAACTTTTGAGGTTCTGTGCATAAGGAAAGACGACTTGCACTAGTAAAGTTAGTCTGACATGTCTTGCATAGATCGCTCATTGGCCGTTGTACAATTATGTAGGGACAGCACCATTGCCATAATTTACGGAACATACGTTCCGACACTGGAGGTATAGGGTGCTCAGGGAATTGGCATGCCTGTACATAAACACTATGAACCGAACGTTTAGTCTCATGTGACGGTAGTAATTTGTAGTGTTCGTTGTAAACGGTTGACACGCGTCCAGGTAAATAAAGTGCATGTTGTTCGGCATAGTTTCGAATGAAGCATACAACGTTGTTTGACGTATCAAGGGAAAGAGTATTTTTTGGGCTTCGGTTTGTATTGCCATGTAAACGCACTATAAGGCCATCATCTTTGAACATTTTTTTAAGTCGTTTGAACCGCTTTATCTTAATACTGAGTGAAAACAAGTAGGTTTTATCACAGACTCGCAAACCACGCACAAGATAGTTGGATGTGATACGACTTCGACAGATGCCAGCGGCTTTGTTGGCATGTTTAGTGCCTGTCCCTGTTTTGGCTAGAGCCCGCAGTTGAGACACAATAGCTAGGTCTAACTTGTTCCAATGCCCTTCAAACACGTCAAGATCAACACATTCACTTCTGTAGGTCAGCATCTCATCCAAACTGAACAGGCTACTGCAAGATTGCATATTGTTGAGACTGCAGCCACAACCAGTTTGAAGGAATGCCATCACTACATTTTCATCAGGGCCCTGGACTACCCCATCTTCGTCAATGCGTTGGCCTATGTTATCACCCCCATCAACAATATTCCCCCCTGCATCTTCTGGGCCTACAATTATTGGAGGTTCAGGTGGAGGCTCCACTGGTTGAGGTACTACGTGTGGTACTTCAACGACGATAATGTCAATTGCATCATCGACTCCATCCTTTAAATAAAATACGGAACTCCTTTAATATCAATAAGCTATTTCCAAACTCAAGAATAATCAATGGTTCTACCTAGACCCCTTTACAGAAATCTATACGTAAGCCAGGCCTACTTGGCCTAGTACGAGCATAAAAAATATAAAACAGCCTAATAACCTTATCCTCATCCTAGGCTTAGGCTAGTATCAAAAATGTCTAGACCAATGGTTAAATTATTTTGTATTTGAAATAGATTTATTAATGTGTTTTAAAAAATAAGTTGTTTTATGAGAACAGTCTAGGCCTAGAACCTCAGTGTAGGCCTACACACGGCCTAGGGGCCTTGTTTATACAAAGACATGAGGTGTAGGCCTACTATAATTACTAGTTGTACATACATGTACTTACATGATCATACACTATGGGAATGTCATCAACATTATCAAAGAGCTGCAAGGGCTCAGCCACAGGCCTGGGCCTACGCCCACTACTGTTGACACTTTCAGTGTCACTGAAATCACTTAGATCCTCACTGTCACTGTTACAACCTCTTCGAGACGAGAAATAGTCTTCAAACACTCCATTAAGATCCTCTGGAAGGTTTCCTAAAGGAAAACTGTTGGCTATATCGGCAATAGCCTCGTCATTAGCCATGACATTGACTGAGAGTGATCCCGATTTTGAGGTTTTACCATACGGATGTAAACAAATCTAGCAGTGCCTTCTATAGACCAGAGTCCAAACATTTCAAATTTTCAACCAGTATAACCAACGTATGAAATGAAAAAACATTAGTAATTATTTAAATTGAGAAATAACAATCTTAAAACAGCAGTAGAAGAAAAGGGACCTTAGGGTTAGCCATGTTAAATCTCCATTAACCCTAAGGTCCCTTTTCTATCACATTGCAAGCTTGTATTTAACTCGATTTATTTACTGTTTAGGCATATAATAATGATATTTATGCAACAACGTCATAAAGGCAACACATTGAAATTGTGCGGGACATTCAAATGTCAAAATCAGCAATTTACAAATTTAATCACGTTTTGCTCTTTTTTAGGCAAAAAACTTTTTAACCCTAAGGTCCCTTTTCCCATTCCGCATCACAATTATAATGAATACAATGAAATCTTGAAAAAATTGTATTGACATTTTTCTTGCAAACATTGACAGTGTTAATTTGTGTTATTAAACAATATTGTGAAATGGGCGAACGTAAAATTAGTTTTAATTAAATAGTCGATCGATTCTGCATGAGATGGCAACGGCACATGCCTTGTCACAATTATTATTGATTGATTCCTGAAATGATTAGGGCATTGATTTACGCAGAGAAATTTGTAACCCGATGTTGACTGATAAGTACAGAACTTTGGTATCAATATAACTTGGTATAAATATAAATCAAATCAACATCAGTTGGCAAACATTATGGTTACTCTCTATGTGAATCTATCAATGTTTAGTCTTTAAACAGTTAGATGAACGTTAGCTGATTGAAAGTGATACATAATATTTATAACAGAAACAGACAAAACACATTATATTTTGGGAAAAATGGCATTTATATATTTTGAATAATTGAATTTTTTGTAACCCCCGTTTCTGATTAGTATGTCAAATTTGGTACAACGCTTGATACGTGTCAGGCGGTCTGAATACAAGATGTAAGACAATATCTGCTTCTTATAACATCAATTCAAAAACTTAAATGCTGAAATTATAGAAAATTAAAATACTTTATTGATGTAATGTCTCGGCCAAAAATGTCTTGTCATTTTGAAGTATTATGAAAATGTTTTCCCCGCTAAAAATCTGCGATATAATACATTGGCATACAAGATATGAGAAATGTGCTAATTGTTTCTTTTGTTTAACGTTCGTTATAAAGACGTTTCACTGTATTTTTATTAATTTCTTATAAAAACCGTTAATCCGTGTAGAATGTTAGGTAGATAGGCCTACTGATCTACTGGCAATGTAGCATGGGTTTCCCCATTTTCATTTTGTTCCGGATCATTTTCTTCCGGATCATTTTCTTCAGGTTCATTTTCTTCAGGCTCGTTTTCTTCCGGCTCCGGCCCCGGCTCAGGAATGGCAATGTCTGGTTTTACCAGATTCACAGTTTGGCTTTTTACATTTTGGCTCAGTGCCCTCTTGCTTTCGTTGTTTAACTTGTTCCTTATGGCAACTTCAACGTCCTTTTCGGAGAAATTTGGGAATTTGGCCATGACATGTTCTGAAAATTTCCCCAAAGTAATTAAGGTGGGACAGGACCTCGGTATAGTGGCCTATGTTGGTGGAAGGAGAAGCTTGAGAGAGGCCCTGGAGGTGGGACTTTACAAGTGACGCTCAAAATATTCGAAAATGAGCCGTCCAATACACAGTCGCAGTTGCCTCGTGTGGCTGTGACTACACAATGTACTGCAGAAGCTCCGAAAGCGCGCGTCTCAGTCAGCGTAGCGCCAGATCGTTCACACACGCAGCTTCTCGGCTCGGGCTCACTCGTCGAACGAGTTAGAACAAGATGATGTTAGCTGTTCTAGGAGGGTAGGGTGGCTGAGTTAATAACATCAAACCATATTTTGTTCAGTCTCATATATTATATTAAAGGTAAAAACTAATCATGTACATTATCAGGAAATACCAAAATGGCAATTGTATGCTGTGAATGAAGAAAGATTCATAAAACTTCCGGACTAAAAACTAAGTGGATTCAAACCCACGTCCGTAATAGGTACCCTGTACCAGTACCGCCGAACCGGCATGTAATGTAAAAAAACGTTGCTGAAAGACTTCATGAGATACCTGGCAACTGCATTTGAACAAAGGGTTGTATGTTTAAATTGCTTTGTAAGTATTCATTTTATCATTCAATTGTAGACGTTTATTGAGTTAGTTACGGAAGTACCATTTTATGCATGATGTATCCATTTAATTTGGGCGATCGTGCAAATCCACCTTCTGGTGTAATTAAGACCAGTGCCTTGCCCCCCCCCCCCCCCCCCGAAAAAAAATACCAGCTTAAATATCATATTCTGTAAAATCATCTATTCATTCTTTTTTCGTACAACTAAAACATAAAAACCACTTCAAAAATACGCATTTTCAAAAAATTGCTCGTGTCGTGGTCTTATGTCCCGTTATTAATTTTAAGGATAATTCTTTGCAATTAGGTGTGGCTATCGTTGGATAAGTTTTTTATTGACATTCTTGCACAAGTTGGTAAATGGTAATGATATTACTAACAGTTCAGATGCAATCATCAACACATGAGTGCACGTTGCGCCGCACGTCGCGTTAACTTCAGCGACTCGGCAACTCCTCGAAATAATTCACATTATTCACAGATAACGTTACAGGATATTTATTTTATACATCTCTCTTGAGAGTTTTATCAAACCATGTAACTGATAAACATAGGTGAAATCCTATAGTAGCCTATATTATAATCATGTTTTCTATGAACTCGTCCCAAACCCTAATAACTTCCACATAATATAGATAGATTTATATGCACATTTAACAATTATCGTAAAATTCTCCCCGCTTGGGATTCCCCACGATTCGTGACTGGTAAAAAGCAAAGAATCAAACAAACATACAAACACAAAAAAAATAACAGTCAATCTTTCTTCTCCACTCAGTCAAATTGAGTCTTCGCTTCACACGTTACGCACTTCCATTGAGCAGGTCATGGAGTGGGTGTCACCCCTGCTCCACACCGCGCAATCATTCGCGACGTCTTTGATGTAGTTCTCTGGCGTAGCCTATGTATGCCGCGCAGACCGCTGAGTCATAGTCTCAAAGGAGGAAATAAAACGGATGGCCCGACAGTTGACACAGACAGTAGATATGGACCATATGGACAAAAGGAAAAAAATACGTCAATGGCGAGAATGTTTAGGCTACTATAATACCAACACTCGACTACAACAATGAATCAAATTAATCGAAACTAAGGATAAGCCACACCACAGGTTGTTCAGGTCGCAAACAAACTAAAACAATGCAAAGTTAGAGATAATGAACATTGGTTGGGGTCAATTAGTCAGAAAACTTGTAATGACCGATTATTGGTGCTCGTTAGGGAACCGCAGTCAAGCCGAGCACTAGTACACTCGGGCACCTCATAAAACTAGCAGCGTTGGGGTGTTTTCGAAATATCACCCAGCTGTCAAGAAACGTAATACATGATAGAAAACTGTCATAATCGAGTGGGGTATGAACATTCTTTCTGGGTAAAAAACGGGGGTTGAAACTCGCTCAAAATAGTTTCCGGGTGTTATCTATAGGTGCCCGTCAGGGCGCCGCGCAGCCAAGCAGCGGTGTGCTAACACTCGGGCTACTATAACTAACTAATAGACCCTAATTCGACACCAGACGGGTAGGTCTACACTCTACAACGTTCAAATTTAACATGCACGTAATAGTGATATGGTGCAATTTGAAACAAAAAGCTGAAAAAGTTACCTGGAAGTCGTTGAAATCAAGGTTTTATATAAATTTAACTATAGAAACTAAACAACAATCTATACAACAAATGTATGTAAACACAAATAAAAAAATCCATCCTAGTGGGGTGTCGAACCCTGGGACTCCCGATTGCCGGTCGAATGCTTTTCCCCTAAGCTACCGGAACGGTTTACTTCAACATATCTGGATTGTTGGTGCATTGTAGATCTGAATTGAAAGGAACAGTACTGTGACGATTCTGCTGCCTTTGAACTGACCATCTAAACACGATTTAGAATGTCATGAGCGAGGGTTTATTTCTCAATTGGAAACACTCCTGTAGGTGTAATCAATTTTACAGAAATCAATCCAGAAATCTATTCAGATCTATACAATGTACCAACAACCTGGATGTGTAAAGCACTCGACCGGCAATCGGGAGACCGCGTTACGGTACCCCGCTGGGAAGGATTTTTTTATTTCTGGATTGATTTCTAAAAAAGCACATAGATTATTTATATGATGCTCCATTTTATGTGTTTTAAAAACCAAGTGTTGGGAGGGTGTTGCTTTATTTTAATTGATTCTACGTCATTATTATCTAAACTTCTACGCTATAAATACATAAATTTACTTTGCCCCGTGACCGCATCGTTGCATATTGCTCGGCATAATAAATTTGCACGCACTATTACAGAGGCGTAAGAACCTGTGGAGCGGGGCAGGGGGGGGGGTAAAACCAAAGTGAGTAAAATATTAATCCCGAATTTTCGTAGTAAATAAGCACATCCACTTATACAATTCGACAGCCACCTTGCATATGTTTGCCTGTATGTTTCGTTATTACATAAAAATTAGGTTAAAATTTACTGAAATGGAGCATCACATTTTCTGTTTCGGAATTCGTTTTTTTAATGTATATTTTCGTTTAGAGATTTTTATCTAATAATATCTGAATGGACTACTTTTGAAGAATGACAATAATATGTAACTTTATTTCCAAAGGTTAACAACACCACTTACAAGGTCAATGTAGTAAAAGCCTAAAGTTTGCTCTCATATACATTACGTGATGAGGGCTCGAACAAGTGAAATTCTGTATAGTACATAATCAACGCCCTGCAATGCACAGCCCGCCACTGCATGACGTATAGTGGAGTGGAACACCATTTCAATGAGTTCAAGAGAGCAGTCAAAAATTTGTATTTTCAAGTTTTCATATTCAGATCCAAATATTTTACGTTGTCTTTGTCTGTTTCTTCTAGAATCTAGGCTGCATAGATATGTATTCTAATGAAAACTACAGAACGGACAGAGTTTGTTGTTCTTATTATGGTTGTTGTTACAGAATTTGCTATGTATTGCATGACACAACTAACATTATAAACACTTAATGATTTGTGAGTGATTGGAAAATACGCAAAAATGTAAGCAATGATTTGTCATTTACACACGTCGGGAGTGATTAAAAACGCGCGATGCACGGCCTTGGGACAGTCTCATCGGCGAGATTTGAGCTCGAGTCGAGGGGAGGGGGGACTATTAGATTCAATTTATCTGTGATTTATCTGTGATCTGTGACGCAGCGATCATTGCTTTTCTAAATCTAGAAATAATGCGGTCAGTGAATAAGTAAATGCGAATACTGCTTGTACAGTGTACGGATTTTAATTTATAGCCTAGATGTAGTCCTTTATTATAGATTTGATTATTTCTGGGTATGCACACAGTCCCGCACTGTTTTCACTGTTTGTCTATGATTATTGATTAAATCAACGCTATCACACACCAATAATAAAATAGAAGTACCTAGTAGACCGAATTAATAACGCCATATCCAAATCTCAGTTGGTTGGAGCATCAGCTCAGACAGCGGAAGACTGGGGTTCTATCCTCAGTTGATGAAATTTCTATATTATGTTACCGTTATCAAAGGCTAAAACTCAGGGATCGATTATAAATGATAAATGACTTGTTACAAATAAACATAACATATTATTTCTCGATTTGGTTCATCGGGAAACACTGCCGTAGGTGTAATTGTTATTATTTAATACAATCCAGAAATTAAAAAAGGTTTTTTATTGTGTTTTGTGGTGGTCTAGGGGTTAAGCCGCTCACCTGGAATGTGGGAGATCCGTGGTTCGAGTCCCGGTCGGGGCGAACTTTTTTAATTTCTGCATTGTATTATATAATAACAATTACATATTATACCACCACGGAACAATATTTACATTTTTAGATTGCCTTGCGCTCTGCGCATAACAAAACGAGTTGTTTGTGACGTGGCTCATCCAACAGACTAATAAAGAAACGCTCCTATAGAACCAAATGATCCGGGTTCGAGCCAAAACGAGGCATTTTCAATTCGAATCTTTGAATAGTAATAATTTGTTTAGTACCATATTCACAAAGATTGCGATACATTCTTTAAAGAAACTATATTTTCACATCATGTGTGCGGCGTGATCTAATTATGAACAGATGGCCATTGTAAATCATACTACCATATTTTAGCATTGTATGACCTATTATGATTTTGCTATGTACGTGTTCTCATTGGGCTCATCTTAACAAAATTAATATTAACCTGTTGATTGAAGCAAAACCTTGCACACATCTCAATATGTCTTATACTGTTACCGTGTTCTATAACAAATACGTTTTATAGGCATATGCATTGTGTGGTGTTCTGCATTAGTTAAACAATTTTACTCATGGCCAATGAAATCGTTTTTTCGAACATAAATAACCCCCCTGTCACTCAAAAAGTCGTATCGCCAGAGTGCGCCACTTGCTGGGGCTGAAAAGGCCTAAAATAGCGGCAAAACATGCATTCGTAGTTCAGTAGTTTAGCGGTAACTACACACACGATTTTGATAATTTTTTTTTTATTTTGAAGATAAATGTTGAAATTAGAACTTATGTTTTGTACTTTTTCCATAATTTTTTTTGTAATTTTTTTTATTAAGCTCTAAAGTGAAGGTAAATTTTCAAAATATTGACCAAGTTCGCAATTTTTATAAGACCATATTATATACAATTTCGAAAATCGACAAAACATAAGTCCTAGTAAATTTTATCGTGAATAGAATTTAAAAAAAATTATGCCGATATGACAGTTGTGGGCCGAGTTCTAACTGAAATGCTGGGACACTGCATCGCACCGATATTATAGCTACTCCTGTGCAACCTTAAGTACCTATATAATAGTAATAAACAATACCCCCCAAATACAAAAAAATTGTAAAAAGCGCCAGCGAAGCTCTCCTTCAAAAGTCTTTGGCTGTGAATGCTGTGAGATATAGAAGTTGAGCCAAGCATTTCATTCTTTCTCCCTAGTTTTGCATTGAAAAGAATTGTATGATCATTTTGCCTGTTGACGAGCGCCAAGCCAACCATTTTCGTGGTAACAAAAGTAAAAATTTTACTCGGCCATTGAATTTGGTTTATTACGAGTACTCTAAAAAGTCAATGGCCAAGTAATTTTTTTAATGATTTTGAGTTTAAAATTTTTACTTTTTTTACAACGAAAATGGTTGGCTTGGCGCTCGTCAACAGGCGAAATGATCTTACTTCTTTTCAATGCGAAACTAGGGAGAAAGAATGAAATGCTTGGCTCAACTTCAAAATCTCACAGCATTCACAGCCAAAGACTTTTGAAGGAGAGCTTGACTGCAGTTTTTTTTGCAAAATTTCGTATTTGGGGGGGTGGGGGAGGGGGGAATATCACATCTTTTTGTTGTTTGTTTCATAACAAGGCGAGATATACGTGAAAAGGTGGATACAGTGCCTTCAAAACAGATTATGTCTAGAAACAAAAGCTACCATCTTCCTACAATCAGCTACAATGTGTAGTTGGCAATATACAATGCTTATTATTAAATTTGCTATGGTTAATGTCTTGTTACAAAAATTGCATGAATATTTAGGTGAATAAAAATATATAATGGTTACGAGCATGTTTTATTTCAAGTTTTTACAAATTACCACGGCTTAGTAATTACGTATTTTGCTTATTGATAGATTGGATATTGCTTAACATCTCATATTAATGCACTAAGGCTATTCGAGACGATGAGTGGTGATAGACGAGGATGAAGTATGAACAGAAGGGAGGAGGAGAAACCTGGTACCGGCA
Organism: Sweltsa coloradensis; assembly: GCA_024449915.1. Lineage (NCBI taxonomy): Eukaryota > Metazoa > Arthropoda > Insecta > Plecoptera > Chloroperlidae > Sweltsa > Sweltsa coloradensis. Next base: position 29,595 of record JAMZAV010001468.1, read on the forward strand.
CGCAGCCTACTCCTTTCGAAAAGTACCAAGGGGGGCAACGATCCGAAAGGACGTGTAACCTTGACAGTCATATAGATTCCTCCACTAACCCGGACTGCCGAGCAGCTGTCGAGGAGAACAAAGCCGTTACACTAGCTTTCGAACTCTCCATCTGCTCTAACCAGCGGTATACGCGAGTTTCAGGGCAGAGCGGTCACCCACTACCCCTGACACGCCCGATTCTGCTTACTTCGGTGTTCGAGTGGGAACCGGTTAAACGACCTTGGCTAAACCGCTGGCAATGTGAATACTGAAAGCTAATAATTCAAAGTGATAACTTTTAGCAATTAAGCAAACCTTGTATATGCTGGACTTTGGCCGGATCGAGGATACCCTTTACTATTTTCCCGCCTGCTCTATTTGATCTTGCTCCAGTTAGTGACGAACTGATGAGTTCGTGTGGCGTAAAGATGGATGTCATCACAGTTGAATCAGTTGTTCAAGAAAGGGCAGTTGTCCACTTTTGAACGAAAATTAGTTAGGTATGAAAATCAACTCTTCATACATAGACACACGTTTTGACAAGAAACGGCATTGGTCCCTATAGTGCATGTGCTGCAGAAATGAGTCGACCTATTTCGTTTGTTCAAGAAAGGGCATTAGTCCATGGACTTGTGCCCTTTCTTGAACAAATGAGTTGTCACTATAAAATATATTGTCGCGAAAGTGTACAGAAGGCAGTGACAATCGAGGTTTAGACCTTCAAGAATACCAACATGTCCACACTACAGACTTTAACGTCCAAGACACAAACTTAAAAGTACTTAAAACCATTAAAAGTGTTATCCATAATAGTATGCAACATTCCCATATTTTCAAAAAGGGCATTAGTCCAAAAAGCTTATGATCTCATTAAAAAAGTTTTTTTCTATTTTATCTTACTATTTAAATACTAACTAGTACTCAAATGTGTTGTAACACTATTCTATTATAAAAATTACAGCATTTTATCAATTTTTATATTAAAAAAGTACGCAACATTCACATTTGTTCAAGAAAGGGCATAAGTCCACAAGGTTTATGCCCTCATATGAAGACCCTAACATTTTTTTTAATTATTTTTTTCCTATTACATAATGTTAAGTACTCAAACTTATTATTGACATGCTTAAATTGTATTTTATATTAATATATATCAATGGAGACAGTTTTTTGTTGTTTACTCAAAACTATTCTTTGAGGACTCGTGCCCTTTCTTGAACAACTGATTCAGTTAGTTTTGATCCATTTTTTGCATTGCACTTGCAAGTCTACAATATTTAAAATGGGGCAAGTTGTTGGGGATGAATTATTCTGAAACAAAATTTAAACACTTAATCTTCCAAGTTAATAGTAATATGCCTAAGCACTGCAAATCCCCCGTAAGAACAATGTTAAAAATGTTGCATCCACCCTTCTCTTATACCGTACTATTTTTGTTCCTATGTCAATAGTTAGCTATAATCAAACACCGCATCGTTCTGTTTTTATAGTATTGTTTTTCCAATCATTATCCCATATTTAAGCTATTGTGGTATCTATGTTCTTTACCTCTGGTTCGTCTGGTGGTGTAGAAACGTGGCACGTTTCAGTTGCCGACAAACTGTATGGTATTGCGTCGATATTATTCATGGGTACTAGCTTATCGAATAGGCCTAGGCCTTCAATGGATGATCTGTCTGTAGATGATGACATAACAGGATTATGTGGCACTGGCAGTGATGGATTTTCTTTGGTCGGGCACAAAGTTTTGGGAAGTGTTAAGAAGTTGAGTTTTGGTTGAAATGAGGCACCTTCTTTCTTTATCCCCAATGGCACTACATGACTATATGGCAGTGATGGATCTTTGGTCTGGCGCAAATTTTTGGTTTGATATGAGGCAACTTTCTTCATTAGCCCCTGGACGCTTCTTACAAACGTTGGCAAATCTAAAATGCATAACACAATATAAGGTGTATTTTGGTTCGTCACAAGGAGACACAACATCATAGCTTATAGGCTAGTCTAACTTTTTTATCATACAATCAAAAGGAACATAATATGCATATTAGGGCCTTTAGGCCTACCTACATCATCGATCCATGGGTAGGCCTACCTCTTTAAAATGTAGCAGTTAGTCTAGGTGTATAGGTAAGGCCTACTAAGTAAGGATACAAATAATTATTGTAAACGGGAATATAATTACCCTTAGCAATGTTCTTTTGATTTCTCAACATCGAGTTCTCTTCCTTAAGAGCCGTATTTTCAATTTTTAGTTCACTTAGCTCTGCCTTTAGCATGTACACCCGTGTTTGCAGAGTGTTCTTACTTGCGCTAACAGTTTCTCCGTCGCACACTTCAACTTAAAACTCCATTCCACATACAGCGTCTACAATGCAGAACTGTTTGCAATTCTACAAAGCCTCCTGTTTGCTCTTGATATTAAGGACTCCAAATTCTCGACGCGAAGAGGTTGTTCTGACCCGTCTACGGATTGGACACACACATCTCACTCAAGGATACCTTTTTAGAGGTGAAGATCCACCCCCATGTGAGCAGTGTGGTGAGATTTTAACTGTTAAGCAGGCTCTAGGCACGGCGTCATTTATAATGCGCTGGTTTTCTTTCTCTCTCGCACACAAGCTGCATGCTGTCGCTCTCTTTCTCACCGGTCACCGTACGATGCAGCCAGCGCAGCTGTTAATCACGAGCTCTCTCTCTCTAAAAGACTACGATAGTCACAATTAATCGCAGTTTTAATAATCGGTTATTTTCCACGTAATCGGTTGCGGTTACGAACATTAACCGGTTTTTAACCAGCTAACGATTAACCATCGTCATCCCTAATTTAAACCAAGGACCTTCTGCATTGAAAGCAGGCACGGTAACCACTTCTCCAACCCAGACAACTACAAATCATATACTCAATGCAACTATTAATCGTGGACTAATCTAAAATGGACAAAGACTGACTGATACTTTCTACGCAGGTTTTGCATTTCCAGTCATCATCGAGTGTGCTTTGTGGGGCAATACATTTCATGTGATACCATTCCAAACACAAAGTGCATTGAGTTTGGACGGTATCGAAATGTTCCGGCATGTGGCAGTAACAATATATTGTGACGCGTGGTTTTTTCTTTGTGAAGTGCTACTCTCGCCAGGTGCTGTCACTACCTCCTGCACCTGGGTTGGGGGCGCTCGTCTGGCTGCGAGAGGTGTACACCACCTACTAAGTAACACCTCCGCGTCCCGGGACCTTGGACTCTTTACTAGTCTACCTAACCTGCACAAAATAGGATTGGAGGCCGACTCACAACTTCTAGTAATGTATTCGACAAAACTAACATTCAATAGGTTTATTAAATAACAACAATAAAGAGAAGAATCAAACAGAAAGTAATAAACAATCATAACCAAGGGCTGTCTATAGAGAGGTATACAAATGCTACTTAGATTGGCCTACTGAGACGCGAATCCAGGTGTGGTATTCCCACTGATACAGCCTGAGTTAATCGAAGACTGTGAGTGTGCTTTTAAACAGCTTGGCTTACGAGTTTTCTCCGTGGTGGATGGCAGGGTGGCTGGACTCCTTGAAGATGGTTCCCGCACCCTCGACTGGGGTGTGCTCTCTACCTCGTCTCGGAACGTACTGTGTAGAGGTGCGCTCTGCGCCTCGTCTTCCCACGTACTGTCCGTGTCCAGTCAGCCACTAGGCCACAGCTGATCGTACGTCATCATCAAGTTCACTGGCCTACAGAATGACACATCTCTCGATGCACCCAGCAATCACCAACAAGTTGCTATCGTCTGCCATACGTCACCGTGCTATACTACACAGTCCTGACCTGCCATATGTCACAATATTGCAATCACTTGCCTTACAAAAGACGATCTGACAACACCCCTTTCAGGCGAGGGAATGGTGTCTGTCATCTTACCATTCTCTAGGCAAGTCAGTAGATGTTGAGCCATGGCCTTTTCTTGGAATTCAACATACTGCCATCTTCTGTTGAAACATACTTCTGTGGCAAATGCAATTGCATGCAATCCACACTTTAGTCCCGTTTGTAATTTTGTTGGAGGTGAGAGAACAACAATTTGGGTTGCACTAGTCTCGTTTACGATTTGACTGATTTGAACTTCAAGTGTTGACGACATGTTTTTGCTTTCTGAATGCAGACTGTCAAGAAGATAAACAGTGTTTGAACCTTCATTCATGAATGTTGTTACCCAGTACTGGTCAGGTACACTATGAATTTGCACACAAGGACGAGTTTTATCCCTACAAGAAAATCCTCGTAAACCGTATCGGAGGGTAGTAGGTTCTAAACCATCAATTCCAGGAAATTGATCGCTGAGGATCTTTAGGGCTGCACCAACAAGTGTGCAGTTCATGTGATCGTTTCCAAGCAGAGCCTGCTTGTCATCTTGTATTAGTCCAAAGTTCTTCAGCCACCATTGACTTCCTTCACGAGGTGTATCGTCTATGCAAATAAAATAAGAAACCAAATTATTATTACAAATACCATCAAAAGTAGGGGTACGCGAGCGCAAGATTATTTTTTCAGTTTCGTAGACAACTTCTCATAACAATTACATTACAAATTATTAGAGTTGGTGTATTTATTTTTAAATCATGTTTTTCTACAATTTTATTTTCATAGCATTTATAGTTAATGCTATAAATCACCATCTCTATAGATTATACATTTTATTATAAAATAACAAATTGAATACTTATTAGGTACTAATTAGCATTGCTATTGGATTTATTCAGTTTGCGTTGGTTTTAAAGATAAAGTAATTACAGATTGTATCAACCATGTTTATTAAATACCAGTAATTGTTTAACTGAAAATTTAAAAAATGAACTAGGTAACATTTACAGTTTTCAACATTCAACTGCTACTCAGTGCTCGAAGTGGAAATAAAAAAGTTCCAGGATGGTGAGCGATAGTTAAACGGCAATTGTGCATCCACACCATGGGGTGACCTCGCCAAAGTCGTCAAATAATTTACAAACATTCGTGTATAGTCATTACTCATTAGATAATCATTTAAGAGGATATGATGCCAAATTAAAAACTGCAACCCACTTATAAATCAAATGTTGTCTTAAGTACAGTCAAACTGCTTGTCGCGTCGCGCTCGTCTTAGGCAGGCTGTACGTGAACAGTTCGTAGCATCTGCTGCCAGTAATCCTAGGTTTTCGTACAGCTTGCCACTTCTCGCCGCATTGATGCTGCGTCTCAAGGCAAATGTCTGTTGCCTCCCCAGCAGTAACTAATACATATTCTCTAAAGAATTCCACTTCTGTGGGTGAACACCGATCCAACAGGTCTCGATCATTAGCAATTGAATCGATGAACAGATTGTTGCTGGAAATTATGAAGTTGGTTACACTAGCTCGAAGGATTTCTACCTCCACCTCCACTTCTTCTGTCTCAGGGCTTGCTGTTGCCCTGACTGAAGAAAAATGAAGAGCAAGGGCCGATTCTGGGGCACCTAGAACATAATAAATGTCTGGCGTAAATAATACGTTTCCTTAAAGACATCATTCATGGTTCCCGCGTGACGTCACGCGTCGTCTGCTTCATGGCAGCGGCCATGTTTGTGATACAGTTGAAGTGGGCGTAGTATGCAAGGTATGGCGCAGCCTTGACTCGCGTGTGAAAGAAATTGAATTCAGCTGTGTTTTTAATTTAAAATTGTGCATTGCGCGATTGTGGGGTGTGGTAGGAACTCCAATCGTCAAAAAGGGTGCTCTTTCTTCAGCATCCCTGCTAATATAGAGGGTCAATGCGACCAAACTCGAGAGCTGTCAACGCAACTAGTGATGCAAATGGTTGGAAAAAACAGGAAATTTTCAAAAAAGCCGCTGGTTTTTTTCGTTTTTTTCATCACACTAAGGAAAAATTGGAAATTGAGGAAAAATTGATTTTTTTGTTTGGTTTCATCTCCTTTGTTATAATGATTTACTTTTAACCATTTTTTAGTAGAAGCTGACTATAATCAGTTGTTCTGCCCATATTTTTGGACTTGAATTCAAAGTTGAAACAATATCTAGATCTCATAGTTGGTAATTTGGATTGGGAAAAAAGATGGGAGTGGGACACACAACTCACATTACAGTAACGTATACACTTAATTCATGATCTGAAACCTTTTAATGTCTTAGGCTAGGCAGAGGCCTGTGATGTACAAAAGTTATTTCACATTGTGACATTAGATTACACAGTTAACATTATAAAATAATATTAGGCTATCCGATATAATAACCCGAGAATCCGACTAGTAAGAAGGAACGTTGACGTAGTAGGCCTATAAATTTATAATAATAAAGAAAACGGTATATCAGACTTTATTTTTGACTTGTGCCAGTTAGTCTACTGTTTACTTACCTATTACGGTTACGGTACATAATAATAAAATATATAGATAAAAATAATGTTAGACTTGTAACTACTAGACTAGACTCGACTTGTAATGTAGGAATGCTAAACTTTAACGAACATAATAAAAATATAAAAAACTGTTTCAGACTACATTCTTGAGTCTTATGCCAGCAGTAAACTGTTCACATACATTACCTACACATAATGTAATAAAAATAAATAAAGTCTTAGGGCCTAAATGTTTTATAATAGGCCTAACCCCCTAATAATAAAAGCAGTTTCAGACTTTATTCTCGAGTCTTATACCAGTTAGGCAGAGGCCTATTCAACTGTTTCTATGACATCGACATCATGATCAGAGTCTGCTGAGTGGCCTGAGCCCAAGGAAGAGCTGTCGGAATCGGAGTCGGACCCATCTCCTTTCTCCACTGTGAGCGTGTCCTTGCGACTAGGTTTTTGCCCTAAAAATTGCAAATTAGCACGGATTGCTACTAATTTTTCAACCCTTGAATTTGTTAATCGATTACGTGATTTAGTGTGTATTTTTCCAAATGAAGACCAGTTCCTCTCTGCAGCTGCAGATGTTGGAGGCACATTTAACAGTCGTGCGGCAAGTGGAGCAACAGCTTGATGCGAACATAAACCTTGCCACCAAACCCGGGGAGTTGTGTGTGAACATGACATCCAGATTGCTTGACGGGAGAAAAACCCTGTTGATGTTCTGTATTCAGCAACATTGGATAACACTTTACCAATATCGAGGCCTAGTTCAGTTGCCTGCGATGTTATATAATCAAAAGCATCTGCGATTTGATCATCATCTAACAAACGTCCTCTATATCTAGGGTCAAGAAGATTTGCTGCCGAATGGATTGGTTTTAAGCAGAACTCTTTTCGAAGTTGAAGAGATGTGCGGACAGTTTGTTCTTCTGCGTATGTCAATGGTGAGGCTTCAAGATATTCTAGAACGTGTTCGGTCATTGTATTGAGCTCTTCTGGAATGTCCGAGAGAAGAGCATCATCAGCTTCAACTTTGGTTGTTGCTATGGTAATAGGCTGTAGCAGTGCAATGCTGTTTTGAATCTGCATCCAGAAGATATCATCATCGAGGACAAACTTTCGAATATCTTTGTCAATATTCAGTTCATCCACAATAACTGTCTCTTGCAGAGCTTTTTTGTTTTTTAATAAACTTTTGAATGAAATAACTACTGCTCCCCAACGAGTTTTGCTAGGCAACTTTAAAGAAACTTCTTTGTTACCATAATTGGCCTTTTGTTTCAGTTTAAAGGTTCCAAGAACCACATGTGTATGCTTCACATACTTGATTATCCTTTTACCTTTACGGAACAGATCTTCTAGGCTCCTGAGTTTCATCAAATCGTTCAACAATAAGTTAAGCGAGTGTGAAGCGCAGCCAATAGCGCTGATATTGGGATATTTTGCCATTATTATTTTCCATGCACTTCTCATATTACTGGCATTATCTGTAATTAGGACTAAAAATTTTGCTGGGCCAATCGAATCTATTACTTCAATTAGTTTTGAACTGATGTAATCAGCAGTTTCTCGGTTTACTCCGTTATTCACACTTTTAAGAAAGATTTTAGTTGGTGTGGTGACAATGAAGTTTATGATGCTGTCCCCATTAACATTAGTCCAGCCATCAGTGATGAGTCCGAGACAAAGAGCGTCACTAATTTGATCATTAGCTGCTTTCATGACTCGAATATATTCACCTTCTAATAAGGGTGTGTCCAGTTCATACCTTGAAGGTAGCTTATACGTTGGACGTAATAGGCTTACTGCTTTTTTCCAGTACTCGTTTTCAAAAATTGAAAGGGGCAGTCCTGAAGCATAAACAGCTCTAGCAAGCGACTCATCAATTTTCTGTTTTTCGATTTTGTTTGGAGCTTTATCTAAAAAGCTTTTCAGGGTCACAATATTCGGCCTCTGTTTAGCAGCAAATTTTGACATTATTGGACCGCCGTTCTTGCTGCTTCTAGGTAACTGCATAGTCGTACCAACATGTGGGCTGCGGCTGCTAGATGCTACTGTATTTGATGGTGGTTCAGGGTTCCGCTAAAATAAAAAAGAACACTTGTTTTCATTAGGCCTACGAAATGGGACTTGGGAAATCAAACTGGATGAGATTGAGTATGAGATAGGGCTAACCTCACATTGCTAAAGGTTTTTAGGCCCTGACCCCTACTTATGTTTTTTCAAGAAATTAAAGTATGTGCGATGCAAATGCAAACTGAAGGATTCGCAGGTTCTCGCTTAAAATAGGCCTTCTTACCAAAGTGTCAAGTACAGGAGGAACAGCAGGAACAGTGTTTTCATCCAAATCGTTATCCAGTTCTTCTTCTTCAAAATCATTGCGACGGAAGAGCAATGCGTCCCCTACTTCACTCGGCCTGGTATTGCCAGATGAATCAGTTTCGTTGTTTCCCATTTCTTGATCTTGCAGAGCAACTTTTACATTTTCCGGACATCCACGGCACAATTTTAGAATATGTTTTACCATCCGGGTAGCATTTGGAAATTCGTAGCTTGAATTGCAAAATTTGCACTTAGCACTTCTTTTTTTGTTGTCTGGCACCCCTTTAGAGACGTGGAAGTATTTCCATACCTCCGAAAGTTGACGAACCATACCAAAATAATATTTGGCTAATCTGTAAAATATAGAGAAAAGGGAAATAAAAACAACTTCGTGAAATGAACAACTTGTATCCGAGTGAGTGACCGCATTTTATTAATTGAATAACTAGGCGGCCTGCCTAGGCCTAGCATAGCTGGTCCTTAATCTTAGGCCTCCTACCTTAGCCTTAATCCTAGGCCTAGGTCTAGCTGGGCCTTATTCCTAGGCCTAGGCCTAGCTGGGCCTTAATCTACTTCCTAGTATACCTGGGCCCTACTCCTAGGCCTAGGCAAGGCATAGACCTAGCAAGCTAAGGCCTAAGGGTGCATTAAGCTCAGTTGCTCAGACTTGATCTAGTAAGGCTTAAATGCAGTATGCATTATCATTATTACATCTGGATCTGGTAAGCTGTAATCTTAGGCCTCCGTCTAGCCCTAGGTCTCTAGATGTCTAGTGGCTACCCAGCAAACACAAATTCTTAATTTGGCATCCAAACGGCACCCACTTTTTATTAATGTGGGTGACGTATTGTCAACACAGCAAGTTACCGAAACGCTGAATTTATGGCCCCTTTGATGTTAACAATACAGTAGCAGAACATGGCAACAAACTGTCACCAAAATGCTATCCGATCAGCAGCCAAGTGACACATGCAATTTACAATCTTGTCAATATTACAGCATTGTACCGACAACGATTTGTTAACAACATTGTTTTTATTATGGCAGCAAACCGGCAGTGTATTGGCAACGATTTGTTAACAACATTGTTTTTATTATGGCAGCAAACCGGCAGTGTATTGGCAATGTTTTGTTAAAACATTGTTTTTATTATGGCAGCAAACAAACAGTCCACCGGTACTTTAGTGCAGTGGTTCCCAACCAGGGTGCCGCGAAATCATGTAAATTAGTAAAGCAGGTCCTTCATGAAATACATATTTAAAAAAGTGTAAATTATGTAAAGTGAAAATGCAAGTACGTATTGACTCTTATAACCACCATTTTCATTCAATTCAGTTCCAAATTGCATTTTGGATATTGGCGCTATGGGATTAACAAGGTGCAGTGATAAAGAAAGGTCTTGCCCCCAGTGTAGGGCTTATTGTCTGCGGTAATAAATCGTCGAATTAAGCTTTTTCTGTTTATTTCTCTTTTTCAAATCAAGGGGTTTCTGCTTTTACCAGCATTATTTTGTTTAAAAGCGGGAAAGACTAGATAGGCTACCCTACCTATATGCTTTCACTATCAGTTATTGAAAAAATGGGAGTGTGTTTGTTCACCCTCGGCCACAAATCAAAGACATATCTGCAAGAAACAATGCCAGATTTAACATTGACTAAACTTAAATTTTAAACTTACTATTACTTTTAAATTCATTTAAATATAATTAATACTGTCTTAACATAATAAATCATTGGTTCCACATTGCTGATTTTTTAAATTATTTTTTTAAAAGGCTGAATTATTATTTGGTCGAAGAGGGTGCCGCGAAATTATGAAATTTGGTAATGGTGTGCCTTGAGTTCAAAAAGGTTGGGAACCACTGCTTTAGTGTATACAATTTTCACCCCGCTCCCCTTCCAATGTGGGATAGAAGCAGGTATAGCAGAGACCACACAACATATTAAAACCAAGTGGAATCATCCGATTCAAGTAATCTCACAAAACTACACAATACAAGTAAAATAGTGCATATTCTTGGACGTCCAATTGTAGTTTCGTTAAGAGTGTTTTATCCTAAATTAGTTTATTTTACTCCGTTATTAAAAGCAATACTGATTGGAATGTTTTTTTCATGCAGGATTCTAACAAAACGATAATGGACAAGCCATTTTTAAAAATGTTATAGCATTTTGTGAGATTACTAAAATATAAATTTGCTAGATTTTAATATTTGCAGTAGTCCTTCCTCTTAAAATAGAAAGAAAATACAAAATCAATTTAAAATCACTTTTATTACAACTATATAAGATAACCATGACATAGGGAGTACGTAATAATAATAAAAATGGCCCTGCTCGATACAAAAATGTATATCATGTAGCCCATGTATTATTAATTTATTTAGGTGATATGTATTTAAGAAGATGTCAGGTTTCTATATGTTTTTGTACATAATCAAATGCAATTATTATGAGACATGATAAGAACATGTGATTTTAAAACAGAATCTCCATTTTTTAAATAATCTGCTTGGTCCAATAACAATAAGTATAACACAATCACAATTCATTGGGATGTCTTACTAAAGGTGCGGTTAAAGTAGAGCATTTGGAGTAACAAGTTTCATGCGTTGCTGTGTTTTCAGAGACATGCAACAACCAGCTCGTAGTGGGCGTACATTAGACCAATTGCTGGAAGATTATAATTTAGCTCTATGCCAAACAATTTTTCTGTGTGGCAAAGGAAAATATAAATGCTATTCTATCTTTAGGGATAAATTCATATTTAAGGCCTATGAGCTTGACATTTTCTCTAGGTGACTCTCCTTTAATCGTAAGGATTCTTTTAATAACTGTATAAAGATACAAGTACGTAAATACAAGGCCGCTAAGCATTGACAAACATAATTTTGATTATTTATATTTGGCTTTCGGGTTATAAGCAGCATAGTGAGGTTATTATAGGTCTGGTCCAACCAATACAAGAAGATGAAGGCGGCATCATGGTGCATTGTGGGATTGTACCAAAAGAAGAATGTTAAAAAAAGTTCAAGGCATAGTGCCTTGAAAAACAAAGTTGCCACTTGACGGCAACACACACTACTGTAACCGCACCTTAATGTTGAAACCAACGCCTCCTATATAATTATTTCAACTAGCTCCCTCTTTCCGTGTGTCTATGTGCAGTATTGGTTGTTTTCTTATGATTGATTTAAGTGTAATGGCTGTAGTTGTTCGGATATACACTAGCGCTGAAAGGGCTCCTGTTGCCAAATAGGACCAATGACGGGTCAACAATAAACACGTGTTGCATAGACAGGCAGGATAAAGGGAGCCAGTTGAAATATCTACTAGTGTAAGATTTCAACTGTAATCATTAAAAGGTATGCATAATACAGTAAAGTAAAGGTGTACAGTAAACTCACATTAATTCAAACTCAGTTAATTAATATTATTGTTTAATACAATCTAGTATTTTAGTCCCTACAAAATCTTTCAGTAGGCATAGGCCTACAGGGCCCAATGTTAAATTTTATTTCTTTTAATTCAAACTGGGATTCTTCTAGTCACATGCAATTTGAATTAAAGGGGGATTACTGTAACTACAAATGTCATATGAAGTGTTTAATGTTAGATTTTTTATAGTACTGTATTAATGATTGATGTAATAACTAAATATTATGATCTTCAACAAACTGACACATGAATTTACACTAATAACCCAACATCAAAATCATATCAATCTATTTTGTCTATAAATACTGTTGACAGCTTACTCTAGACATGATGTCGAGATATTACCCAATAATATTAGTCACCTCACTGTGAACAACCAAACCCCAATTCATGCATAATGATGAAGCAAAAATATGATCAAATTGTGGATGGCCCTAATGTTCCCCCTACATACAATAATTAAAAGCCGTGGTTAAAGCTAGGGATGCATACGATAATCGAAATATCAATAATCAATCATTTAAGAGCATCCCTAATTTAAACATACATACTATATGACGTAATACCTGCTTGTTAATGAATAATTTGTGTTTGTAAACTGACTTTGCACAAATTGTCTTTAAACACAGTAGCCCTACTGTTGACAGCTCACTGTCGAAAAGATATCAAGAGATTATTAGACCTCACTGTAAACATTCATGCCAAATCTGAAGCAAAAATGTGATCCTATAGATTATCACAATTATCACAAATATAGATTATCACTAGGGATGGGACGATGCCGATGCCGATTCCACCGATTCTCGGATAATCGGTAAAGAATCGTACTACCGATTAATACGAAAAAAGTGGCCGATTCCGAGAACGCGTAATTTTGAATTTGGCGCCAACGAAAGAATTCCGCTTTCAAGTGTTGGCAGTACGCGTTTTAAATTCGACTAGTCGAAAACTCAAACGTGTTACGATCTTGCGAGTGCAAGATAATCGATTCGATATACATCGCTGTTCCGACTTCTGACATCGCCAAACTGTAATGGCCGCCTGCGTTAATTCGTAAATAAAGTTAAAAAGTAAAACGAAATACGCCCGTACATAATGACGCCAACTCGCAGAAAGTTGAAAAGAGATGTATGGTTACACTTTAAAGTGCAACCATTCAATGATTCGAAAGCGAAAAGCGTTATGTAATTGATGTCGCAATAAAATCTCGCGGGGAGGGACATCGTGTAAGTCGTACATAACCACCCAATGCATAAACATCAACACATTCCATCAGTACGACATGTACAAAAGCCAGAATGGTGCAACCAATCGGGTTTTTGACGCCGATGAAGTTATTGACGATCCGGAGGTTATGGAAGAAGATGAGCCAGGCCTAGGGGTAGCCTAGTTCTCGTGCATGCCTAGGCTAGATAGGCCTAGGTATAGGCCTAGGCCCAGCTGCTTTGGGCTGTCTAGGGCCTAGGCCTAGGCGGAGGCCCCTACCTAGCCTACACCCAGCCCAAGCCCTCGTGTTAGGCCAAGCCCTGGATCTTTGTCTAATGACATAGGCCTAGGCAGGAGAATTTCAAATGATTCAGTTGCCACCTCTAGTGGTGAACTTAGTAGCCCTAGGCCTAAATCAGCATCTCCTTCAGACTCAAATGTAGCCTTATAAATGAATATTGCATTATATACCAGAAATAAATCCTACTAGATAGTAGATACCTATACTAATTTCTAAGGAATCGGTAAAGAATCGGAATCGGTATCGGCATCGTTAAGTAATTGAATCGGCATCGGTTTTGGAATCAGTGAAATTTAGGAACCGTCCCATCCCTAATTATCACAAATCAGAATCAACAAATTATCTTATGTTACAACATCCAAAATATGACGTATGATGTACATAGGGAAGTTCAATGACTACCCAAAGAATATTATGTAACACCGTGGTACCGTACCTAGTATCTATAAAGCAAATTATGTAAATGTTACATCGACGCAGTAAAATATATTGGAACAGTCTTTAAGCCACCGTCGTCATCACTATAGTAGCCTACATTACAGATTATCACAAATCAGAATCAACAAATTATCTTACGTTACAACATCCAAAATATGACGTATGATGTAACGACATAGGGAAGTTCAATGCCTACCCAAAGAATATTATGTAACACCGTGGTACCGTACCTAGTTTCTATAGGCCTAAAGCAAGTTATGTAAAATTAATGTTACATCGATGCAGTGAAATATATTGGAACGGTATTTAGGCCACCGTCGTCATCACTATGGTATAGATTATCACAAATCAGAATCAACAAAATATCTTATGTTACAACATCCAAAATATGACGTATGATGTAACGACATAGGGAAGTTCAATGACTACCCAAAGAATATTATGTAACACCGTGGTACCGTACTTAGTTTCTATAAAGCAAGTTATGTAAAATTAATGTTACATCGACGCAGTGAAATATATTGGAACGGTTTATAGGCCACCGTCGTCATCACTATGGTATAGATTATCACAAATCAGAATCAACAAATTATCTTATGTTACAACATCCAAAATATGACGTATGATGTAACGACATAGGGAAGTTCAATGACTACCCAAAGAATATTATGTAACACCGTGGTACCGTACCTAGTTTCTATGAGGCAAATGATGTAGCCTAAATGTTACATTGATTTAAAATCAATAACCTCGTATTGCTCTCCTTCACAGCCTAGTTGGGCAAGGGTGGCATCTAGATCTTCATCAAATTCAACGAAATTCATAGGCCTACAGGTTGTGGACATGGTACCTTCATCCTCTTCTGTATTCACGGCATCTTCAGAATCCACGGCATGTTCTGAATCCATGGCGTCTTCTGAATCCACGGCGTCTTGATCTGATTCCACGGCATCTTCTGAATCCACGGTACCGGGAACTTCTGAATCTTCGGCACCCACTTTTCTCAACAAACGCTGGTCCTTACTGCGCCTCAGCCAGTATTTTATTTCACACTCAACATCTTCTTTGGTGGATTGCTGGAATGCTGGATTGCGCCTCACTGCAACTAAATAAACCAGCTAATTAGTGAAATTATTCAGAGCCTGGGAAAGAATAGGTACCGCCAGTAACCGACATATACAACACACAACTATCACCTGCTGATGATGACTGTAGCTTATTTAAATTTATCTTAATCCCCAAAGAGTTTCTTCCTTTTGGAACTTATCAGTTGGATGATAGTGTACTAAAAATCAGCTAGGGCCTGGCCTAGCTACACATAAAAACACACACATAACTACTTACTGCACACATAACCAAACTACTTATAGAGTCACACAGGAAATAAATTCTGACTGCATGTCGTCATCTTCAGCAATGTTACTTCACCTACCAATAGGTTTGTTCGTTCGCCGACAAAGTGTATACACTCTTAAGTGACGGTGTATGGAATTACATTGACTAGGTGGCGCTTTAGTGTTAAACTGAATACACTGAAGCAAACGAACGAGCCAGTGTAGACCATATACACGTTTACACTAGTGTACGCGAACGAACGAACCTATTTATTAGAGCTGGACCGATTCCACTTTTTTGCCGATTCCGATTTTATTTTCCACCGATTCTTACCGATGCAGATTCTTTTTCACCCTTTTTGCAAAAATGGTAAATTGATAATCAAACCCCTTCACTAATATTTATTAAAACATTTAAATATGTAGGCCTATGTATTTGTATTTACATTTTATACAGGTGCCCTGGTGTAAAGTGTAGGCCTATATACAACGCGGCTTTAGTGTAGGCCTATAAACAGTAGGCCTATACATTTTCCTGGCAAACGAACAGACCTAGGTCTATTCTTATTCTTATTATTATTGGTCTATTATAAGAAAATATAAAATTGCTTACTTTAACTTTTATTTATAAAATTCAAAATAATCATTTACCAAATTATTTAGCGGAAAAGATAGTGAGTGTAGAAAATGTTCACGAACGAGAGACAAGACAAACTACAAATAATGAACTGTACATAAGTGTGTGTAACACAAAAAAGTATCAAAGATCGCTGTTTAATGGAGGAATAAGAGAATACAACAAATTGCCCGCAGAAGTGAAGACATCAAAATATATTAATAGCTTTAAAGTTAAATGTAAAGAAATGTTAATTCAAAATAGGGAAGAAAATATTATGTAAATGTATGTTAAAAAGTAAATTGGATGTGTAAGATTATAGTAGCAATGGAGCTAAATAAAAAGTACAATACTCACAAATACTCATACTCATAAATGAAAACTAGACAATTATGTCGGCCTACTGAGGCTACTGATATGTGCCATGAAGAGTAGGGCCTACAACACACACAAATAGGTCAACAACAACGGTGTTACAATTTAAATAAATACGACTTACGTGTAATCATAAGCAAAACTTGTTTAAAGTCGCTAATGCTTCGTTTATCTCGCCCAATCCAATTCAAGTCCTGTGCCATACGTTTTGTGAAGACGGTAACCATAATCAACTTTATTATGTTTCGTAGGGTTTTACCACCAAGAGCACCTAAAAACCCAACCTAAAAATAAAAAAGACACTGGTAAGCAATTACATAGTATACAAAGTTCCATTTCAAATGTTATTGTTTGGACATCTCTTACAAAAATGTTTATACTAATCTAAATGGCTGATTGAGAATTACTTAAAACAATGCATCATTGGCTAATTGAAAATTGAGTTCTATTAGCACGTAGAGAACACTCTGCGATTGGCCATGAGTAGGCCTACATGATCTAGCTTATGTATTACGAGGCTAGTTTGATGAGTTGTTAATGAACTAGGATGAGGTGGGTTAGGCTTTGAGCAATAATATAGGCTCTACTGGTATTTTGTTTTAAACTTAGTTAAATGAAGTTTGAACAATGTATTAATGCAAAAACATCTTCATGTCCGTCATGTACCTCAAACAAAACAATTTGCAGTGTACATGCAAATAAGGGTACATGAGAAAAGACCAGGAGCGCTCAAACACAACTGGCACGTTTACTTCACATTAAAAGACTAGCCACCCTTAGACTAGAAAGCATATATATATTCAGCAAGCAAAATTGTAAAAACTACTACCTAGTATACCTACTACCTACAAGTTGAAGTCAAGTATGAAAGGAGTGATTAGGAGTCGATATCCTACTCACGATGTTTAGACCTTACAATCAATACAATATCACAATATTGCACTACTGTACCAGAATAATTAAATAGCATCCATACATTAAATGACCTAGGCCATACAACAAAAACATATTTACCATTTTTGAAAGATCTTCCTTTTTTTTAGTATCTCGTTGAACCCCGTTAATTCCGTTGTGGATTTTAATGGTAGCCCAAGTTCTTTCAGGGAGTAAAATACACCTGGCGGTTCACTGTTATTATTTGTTAGCTTATTGGATATTATTTGAAGTTGGATGCTGTTGTCTTTAGCTAAGTTCGTAAGTATTTGTAACATTGCAATCATCTTCTCATCGCTGCCTATAAATTAAAAACATAAAATTATTCTCAACTCAAGTACCAAGAGAGTTATTACAATATTTTTTATTTTTATAAACATACTAGGCCTACTATCAATTAAGTAGGTTAAGTAGGTCTACAAAAACTAAAAGTACTAGACTTACTTGACTTGCGAACTGACGTCGAGCAACTAGGCAACGCAATTGTTTTTGGGGCACTTGGTTGGATTTTGGTTTGTTGGATTTTAGTTGGTTGGATTTTAGTTGGTTGGATTTTAGTTGGTTGGATTTTAGTTGGTTGGACTTTAAGTGGTTGGACTTTGGTTGTTTGAATTTTGGCTGTTTGGGGTTTAGTTGGTTGAATTTTGGATGGTTGTTTTTTTTGGGGAGGGATTTTGGTTGGTTGCAGAATATGTTTCTTTGGTTTTGAGGTCTCCAGTGAAGTTAATATTGGTAGGCCTACATGTCCAGACAAGCTTGGAGATTTTTGTGTTAGCGAAACTATAGGGGATTCGTCATCTTCGCTACTTGGTGGTGTTTGTACTATATTGTGTCTTCTGCGTTTGCGGAGATTTATACCAAGCATTTCACTATCGGAAACATCAGTAGTAAACAGATCTGCATCTACAATTGTTTCTTTTTCCAGTCGAACCAAGTTTTCCAGTGCTCTCTTCATTGAATCTAAAACAAAGATACCGAACATTTAACGTCTATCCTATTCAGTTATAAAAACTGATTTACAAAGGAGGCCTAATGCAAAAGCATCTAGGGACTACATGAAAATTATTCAAAAATACTGGCAAGTGGAGCGAATTTAAGACCTTCCTTCTCTAGGTAGGCCTAGTATTGCTAGTTATTGGTAGACTTAAACCTATGCATGCAGTAACTTAACAATATATTGAACATTAATGTAGGCTATTATGTCTACTTACAAGACTCGTAAAGAACGTTTATTGGGCAATTCTCCCATGTGTTAAGGTCTGGCTTGATTTTATCTGCCGCTGCTTTATTGCGGCGTACGTCTGTCTTGTAGGGAGGCCAGAAGCACATGCTCCGATTTTCATTCATCCAAATATTTGGTACAACAGCCTTTAGATAGTCTTCATTTATAAATGATACAATTGAATACTGATAGTCCCTAAAATCATAGATAGGCTATTGATGGTTTGTTGATGACAGTGCTGCCATTGGGCAGTCAGTGCAACCATAACTGGGAAAGTACAGTCACAGTTGAAAGTCATTTGCATTCGTTGACAAAATTTATGAGTGAAGGTTAATAAACAATTTGAAAGTCATTTGCCGTGGAATGCTACTTCTTCTCGATGAACATTTCATCTTTATTTGTAGATATGCATTAATCATAATTAACTGTTATTCAAATATGAACTTAGTCTGGAATAGAGTCATATGAACTTTCATTCTGTGTGTCGTAATGGCAGACACACAAAGTCAGATTTGTACGGTAAAAGTACTGCTTTACTCTGTATACATAAAACTGGGTATGCACTGTAATCCAAAGACAAGTGTTTAACTCTGTAGATTGATAATTGTGAAGAAGCACATGGGTAGCTGAAGAGATCTAAATGTTGATTGAATTTCTGACCGATTATAAATATCTCCCCATCTTTATCCTGAACAAAATTTGCAATTTTTACAATGGCTCCAGAGTGCAGGTACACACACGAGTCTCGATTGTGGAGTGAAAGTCTAAATTTAGGCCCATTTATTCTGCTATAATGGGTTCCTTGAATACCTTCAGATGGTCCATTTACATTTTTTTTCTTGCTACTCAGGGCTACAGAAAATGTAGGTAAATGCCTTTGTGACCTGTCCTTAAAACATGATGATTGGTCTCGTTCGGCAAACCGCCTGCAAACTTGTTCTAGGGGAGATGTGGTTTTCCTCAGCATACGTTTAAATGAACCAAGAAAGTTTTCAAAGGGGAATGCACTGAAGGTATCCAAATTGCCAAACCGTATAACGTCGTCGCAAAGATGAATAAGAGAGTGGACGTTGTACACAAGGATTTCTTGGCCATATAATTTAGTGCAATCATAAACAAGGTTACTTTCCCTGAGCAGATGAAAGAAGCAAAAATAATCCCAATATATAAAAAAGATAAACATGATCAACCAGATAACTATCGCCCAATTAGTATACTTCCAGTATTCTCGAAAGCATTAGAAAAATTAATATCAACTAGACTTTTTGAATTTTTTCAGCAAAACAATTTGCTGTCAACATCTCAACATGGCTTCATGCCTGACAGATCAACTGCAACAGCTACAGCCGAAATGCTGGACAAAGTGTACACTTCCCTTGACAGTGGACACAATACCCTAGGTGTCTTCTTCGACCTAAGCAAAGCGTTTGACTGCGTAAATCATGATCTACTCCTAGAAAAACTTTACCATTATGGAGTTCGAGGAATAGCAGGACAATGGCTAAAATCTTACCTGACGGACAGAAAGCAACTTGTGGTTATCAATAACAACACCCAAACCAAATCAACCTGGCAGACAAACAAGGTTGGAGTTCCCCAGGGCTCTGTCCTAGGGCCCTTGCTTTTTCTGATATACATCAATGACCTTGCAGCATACTGCAACAAAAATCGCCTGAACAAGAAAATCTTCCACCTCTCACACTCTTGTTCCTAACTCTATTTGCTGACGACACAAGTATAAATCATATCATGTCCAGATTCTAAAAATACAAAAGTATGTGCAGAAATAATAATAAATGCAATTGTCACATGGTTTCAGCTAATCAATTGCACCTGAATGATAAAAAAACACAACTACTTAATTTCAGACTAAAATCAAATATAGCACTGTTAATTCCACACCTAACTGTTCAAAAGGGCACAATAACAACTGTAAGTGAATGTAACTTCTTGGGATTATGCACGGATAACACTTTAACGTGGCAACCACATATTGATAAGCTTTGTAGGCGACTAAACTCTAGCACATATGCTATCCGTATGCTATCCACTCTTGCAAGCTCAGAGATAACTAGAGTAGCTTACTTTGCTAATTTCCACTCAATTCTATCCTATGGAATACTTTCTTGGGGAACAACGTATAAAAACTTGATTAATCGAGTGCTAATTTGCAGAAACGTGCCATTAGAATATTAGGCAAGCTTGGGCACCGCGCTAGCTGTCGCGATATGTTTAAAGAGCTCAAAATACTAACAGTTACAAATGTCTACATACACAGCGCAGCTTGCTTTGTGATTGACAACCCGGAAACACTTCAAAAACTTAATTCAACATGACCATAATACAAGACACAAAACCTCACTTCAGTATCCCTCCCATAAAACCACTCATCTCGAAAAACATATATACTATATGGGACGAAGAATTTATAATGCTCTTGCGACTAAAATAATAAAGCCTGATATATTAAGACCTAACCTCCGAAAGAAACGAATAAAGCAGTTTCTCATAGAAACCCCTTATTATAGGCTAATCTAGATGAGTTTTTCATGTAAATACATCTTGATACTATACCGGTAGTCTATTGTCACACACTGTCCCGATTGTAAATACCATTTCCTTTTGGCAGAATAACTGCACAAACCCACAGTCATTTCAATGTATCAAGTACACATCTACTTAACTAAATAGGTATCTATTATGTTTCCTTAATTAATCTTCCATTTCTATGTTTAAATTTTAGAATATTATTTGTATTGTGTATTATATTATTGTTTGTATTATAATATGTAAAATGGTTAGGTGGAAGAACAATCCATATCGATTGAACCTCGCCATTTTTGTTGTAACCATAATATTGTAACAACAGAATAAAGAAACTACTACTACTACTACTAAAGGTTTTAAGCAAAGTTCTAGCTTCTTCAACAAATGTAGTGTGAAGTTCGCTCGAAACCAAAATGGTAATGGAACATGCCAAGAGCAGGAAATGGTTGTAAAGAGGCGGACTAAGAATTCCTTTTAAATAAACAGGTCCCAAATAAAGAAGAAATTGACGGAATTCAGTGGCTTTCCAGCGATCCAACTCCGACAACGATCTTGGTTGCCGATTAAATTCAGTAGGCCAAAATGACTTGGCCTCTAATAATAGGGAACTTAATTCACTGACAGTACGTATCATTAGACGTTGTGGACTACTGCGGTCCTTCCACCTTACGAGAAGACGACGTGTAACTCCTAGGCAAACTAAATGCATGTAATCCAAAGGAAAACATGAGACAAGTCCAATCTTGAGTTGAGAAAGAGGTGACAACCCTTTATGATGGTCACGGTTTTCCATTTGATCAAATGCAATGTCAGTTCTTAGAGGTGCATCTTGCTCTAAGAATAGCATTCGACTTCCATCATGAGAACCTCGTACAGTGCACTTGTCGCATCCATAACGCCCATTATATTGAATAGTGCACTTAACAAGAGCTTTTGCAGGTGCATCGCAACAGAACAATCGGACATTAACAGACAAAACATTATTCTTATAATCAAGTTTGTGCTCTTCGAGATATATCAGTTCATCAATAAAGTCATTCAGAAATAATTCAATTGGGGGTTTTGTAGAACCACAAAAAAGAGAAATCACAAATGGTTTTTTTTCAGGATCTTCATATATCATGCAAAGAATTGGCCAGAACTGTGACCCACTGCTTTTAAAGAGAGGCAATCCATCAATGTTGAATTGAAGATTAATGATATTATTTTCGGGACATCCTAACACATCAAGTCTATTTAGAATACCTTTGCTAATACCAAAATTAAAATATTTCCCGCAACCCATTGCCTGAACTTTGAGCTGCCTCGGGGTGGCTAAAAGAGTCCTTGCATCTATTGGTAGCTCTGGATGCCATGTTTTCAAACCTTTAAGCAGATGACTTGTTGCAATGTGAGTAATATTGTTCTCAATAGACCAATTTTGAATAAATTCTTTTATACTGCCAACATTTTCATTATCACTAGGAATAATAGAATCATTCTCTGATTCAGAAGATTCTGGAGCCAGAGCATGTAGATCAATTTCATTAAATTCATTACTCTGGGAAGGTATACTGGTATCTCGGTTGAAGTCTCCAAGGTCGTCAATACCAGTTATTCTACTTAGGCCAACAGTTACATCAGAATCAGAAGAATACGATTCTTCGCCGACAGATGGGCCTACTTCAAAGTCAGATGCAAAGGTAGAAGGGATTTCCTCATGATTGTTTTCCTGAACCCTGGGCCTATGCTCTTCATTCGAAAAACAATGACGCAAATTGTTTTCTTCAATTGCTAGCTTTACCGAACTTAAGTGAAACCTAACCACCTTTTCAGACAGCCGTTTCCGTTGTTTAGCCAAGTTTTTTTTACATTTCTTCCCAATGTCCATAATAGCCACCACTAACCCCCAAACAGACAGACTGAACCAAAGTATATGACGTTTACATTACGCAGGCATACCTTTGCTTCAACTGGTTCCCATGCCTACTTTCCATAGCAACTGGGGCTACTGCAGTGCCTTTAGTGGTTTGTCCTCCTTGCATATTCCTGGAAATGAGATTTGCAAATTTATGCCTACTTTCAAATATATTTAGACTCTAGAGGATGGATGATTTAGGACCAGGGGTGAATTAACTAACTCGTCGCTGTTCAACAGCGACAGCGAGAGTGACAACTTTAGTCGACGTGAGAACTGTCAGAATCCTCACTTCAAATGTTATTAAGCCAGAATAAATTGAGTAATAACGTGCATGCGTTGCAACGATTATTACAGTGAAGAACATACCGCTCTACACGGCACTTCTGTAGTGTATTCTGCTAGTACGCGAAGGGTCGCCGGCTCGCATCAGTGGAAGCTAACCCGTTTTTTTTTTTTTAACCATTATTGTTTATTTATGTAGCCTAATTTTATTCTTTGTTATGGGCATTTTTCATTAATTCCTTTGATTATGCACCTAATAGTAATGGTTTTGATGTTGTCCATGTGCATGCTGTCTTGCAGAGCTAGGAGCTAGTGACAACTTACCACTCTCTATCGAGAACGACAACTTAGCAGCAGTCGTTAAATTACGTACTTTTTACTTTTTTACGTTCACGTCGTAAGTGGGCTTAGACCGCAGTTATCATTTTACGTCAACGTAAGTTGTCACTGTCAATCAAAAGCGCCAATTTAGTTAATTGACCCCAGGCCTATTTTAAAAGAATCGGTAGGACAACTCTATAGTGTCAACATCAGTCAACAATGCTAAATAAGGGCCAAGCAAATAACTTTAAAACTTGGGGTTAAAACAATATGACTAAAAGGACTTCCATAGAAATAAAATTTGGTTGTGGAAATACAGTGTTGCTACTGTTAGGGCTACATTCAGGTCAGAATGGAATGAGAACATTGAATAAAAGATTACTCCTTAGGCCTAGTAATTCTTAGGTTTGAACATTTTATAGTCCAAAGACAGTACGCTACTCAGCCTCAACTAGCCTAGGCCCATCAGTGTTTGGATTTGGTTGAATCTTGCCTAGAAATTAATAATTAGCACCTAGTATTTATTTTTTCTGCACTAACATCGAGGTCTAAAATGCCCTATGGTGAATACTAGAAGGTATAATGCAAGAAAGATGGGGGGGGGGGGTCTGAGGTGACATATTGAGAAGGGTGCTTACCAAAAGACCAACATATTGCCTTGCCAACAATGGTCAAAATAGTGTGGTCAGCGTGAGTCAGCACGGTTACTTGAAAAATACAACGTGATCGTGTGCAAGTTGAATAATGATTAGTGCTGCATGAATGAAAAATTAGTTTACATGAAGCGAGTGAAAAGTTGATTACGCGACAACCTCTACCGGGGACTTTAATTCTCAAAAGTTCCTATACCTACCTATAACCTGGATTTTCCCCAAGATGCCCCTCTCAAGATCCTTAAGGCTGGAGGAATGAGAATGAAGATGATGTGTAGGCCTACCAGCCTGGTTTAGGTAGCCACCCTGCTGAAAATTCTTGCAAAGAACTTGCAAGTTCTTCATTCTTGGCAAGAATATTTCAAGATCTTACATTGTTATCTTGTCAAGATTTTTCAGCAGGACAGGTTCTTCCCGGTCAGTAGGGGCTAATTCGGATTTTTAAATTTATTGTGCACCACAGCTTTCTCTTTCAGTTGCTGTTCCATAATCAAAATATTGATCGGTACAATTATTTCCCAAAACGAGAAATTACCGGTATCGACAGCCTATAATTAAAATAGCCTGCGGTAGCTCGCCCACCCAAAATTTTGAATTTATCGCTTGCAACGAGTTTTAAAACCATGCTCCAGAGGGGCGTCATAGCTTCGACTGTTCAACTCGCTGAACATGTTGTAAAAATGAGACAGGTACATTAAGCCTAGATGATTGAGAAAAGCCCATAGGGGTCATGCGCGTATGGCTACGAGTGTATGAGAAACGTGCTCACAGCAGACAGCTGTTTTAGCAGTTATGTCGTTGACTGTTGTGAGGGCCTAGAGAGACCTTTATCGTTGCTGACCTGTTGTAGGCCTATACAACATTTAAGCTCATTCTTCAGTTCAGCCTGGGATGAAAGTCACTACACAGGCAAAATATCACACAAGCAGAGTCTGGACTAGGCCGGACTGAAATTTTAGTCTCGGTTTACTATCATCTCAAGTTGTCACTCCATATGCCTAGGCCTAGGCTAGTGGTCACGTACGAGCTAAGGAGGCACTGTTATTGGATGTCTCGTAGTCTACAGTTCGAGCTAGCGAGGCTTCGTACAAAGGTTAGAGGCCTAGGCCTAACACCAGACAGAAATGGAATTCGAGACAAAGCAGTCCATGAGAAATTTATCTACCGACAGGATGCTCCGCGCAGCTAATGCAAGGCAAATTATTCACGAAGCAAAAAACATGGTTAGCCTGCGGAAGTGAAGTGGATATTTTTGTGTATTCGAGCAACTTAATTAGGCCTACTTCGACTTTCTTGGAAGCGACTTTACTAACAGCGTACAGGCTATAGGCCAGCATGGCTCTGCTGACCGTATAAGTCATGTCCAACCATGATGCAAAAAGTCCATCTCGCAAACAACAACTGGTGTGTAGGGCTTACTCCCCGAAACTAGAGGCGAGCTCTGGCTGGTGGGGTAGGGGCCTATGGGTCGCGGAGGGAGCTCTCGTGCAAAACTTGATCACTCTTTTTTCATTTTGTCATCGAACTGGCCGGCCCTCTCCGCGACAAATACTCCACTGTTTTCCCTCCAAAGAATACACAATTAAATCGTTTTTAAACGATCAAAAGGCGACGCAATATGACCTACCCGGTTGACGAGCCCTAAATATACCAAATACCAAATAGGCCTAGGGCCTAGGCCTACCACAGCAAGGACCCAGAACAACCTTGAAACAAGGCAAGAAGTCCAAGAAGGCCTAGCCTAGGTAGGGCCTAGGCCTAGACCTAGGCCCTAGCTAGAAGTCTGACAGAACCTAGGGGCCTAGGCCACCACAAAATCGATGTGTTGATTGGGAAACCTACCTCAGGAAATAGGCAATGGACATAGGGCAAGGCCTAGGGCCTAGGCCTAGGCATCTTTGCCCTACCAAAACGCAAAAGCCTGGTCTGGCCATTGTGTTTGCTTCACTTATGTAAATCTGAACTTTATTAAACTAAAACTTTATTGAATACACAAGCGGGATAAAAAAAAACATCGTTACATAACGTAGGCCTATAAGGATTAGTTAGGCTAGACCTAGGCCTACATATTTTAACCATGAAGTTTTGTTGGATAGGCCTACACACGTGGGATCAAAAGAGCCAACTTATCATAAGATAATGCATTCTGGTTACCTTAACAGGTAGGCCTAGCCTAATTGTCAAAGCAGACGCGACAAGGTTGATACAGTATAGGGTAGGGGCTAGTTAACAACTTAGTTGTAGCCTAATACTTACACAAAAGACGAGACAACGCCGGATTCCGCCATTCCTCCTTTTTTGAGCTTCACTTGCAGTCAACCTCAACCAGTGCGTGCCTTCTGTCTTCATACCAACCACACAAAACTTCACAATGCTATGGCTTTGCTCGTTTTGATTTTTGTAAATATAACTATTTAAACACTAAGATTATGCGTTTCATATTGTTTTTATATTTGAAAATCGTCAATATTTGCTTTAAATGAAATTGTATTACAAGAGAAAATGACAGCAGGCTAAAAGCTACAGAATTATCTGCATAAATAATTCAATGTTGGTGCACATGTGCAGATGCATGTTAGCTCCGTAGCGGTAACTCAAAATGAAATAGAACGTTCTACAAAATTGCTTTTGAAATTCAATAATAATAATATATTAACCAATTTCCCTTTTAATTTGTTTGTTAATGCAAATGGTTGTTTATTTAATAAACCGAAAATTAAAAATGTATTCATTATTACGGTGATTGCTTTCAGTAATATAATATCCAATATTCTCATTTTATTTCACAGGCTAAATTAAGTCAATAATTGATTTACTGTATCGTACATAATATAGTAATATACAAGAAAAGGTACACCATGGAAAATATGGTCCTAATATGCATACTAGGACGCTTCGCTAACGCTTTTTTCAATCGCGTTGTTGGATGAGCGAATTGTGTGCGTTGAGTAACATGCTCCCTTAATTGGTTTTGTTTTGCCATTTTTAACATGGCTATTAAAAGCAGTGCTAAGTTGAGTTAATCTCTATGACAATACCAACCAACAATCCAAGGCAGTGCATTCATTACAGACTTTAGGAAAAGTTGATATATGCGAAGGTTATATAAGGCGCGCATTGTTGACCTGGCAACGAAATCGATCGTGTCTTAGAATTTACACGTAAAAGTGCTATTTTCATGAGAAGTACTATTCCGATAGTACTCAAAATTGCTACAGGTCTTCAATAACAGATAATAAATGTCTCCAGAAAATTTCATTTTGATCGGGGTAGGCATGTAGCTGGTAGGGAGCGGTGAATGTTTTAAATAAATAAAAAAAGTACTCTCTTTATGAAAAGTATTACTCCGATATTTCTCTAAATTACTACAGGTCTAAGTTTACAGATAATAAAGGTCTCCAGAAAATTTCATTACGATCGGAGCAGAAATGTACAGCTGTAGATAGCGGAGAAATTTGGAAAATCGAAAACAAATCGTTAAACTGCGATTTTTATATGAGAAAAAGTTTTTTTTTTTAACGATGCAGCTCTAAGTTTAAAGATTTCAAAGGTCTCCAGAAAATTTCATCTCGATCGTATAAGCCGTTTTCCTGGAATCGTGCGAATAAAAAGATTTTTAAAAAAACATTGCAGATTCTCCCAGTGTAGTGTAGCCTAATGGTTGTCTTCGCTTCGCTCAAATTTGATCGCTACGCAAAACGTACTGCAAATAAGAATTTGAATATAATAAAATATCTCTCTGGTTTTCTATATATAATTATATTTATAATATGCCATTTGAGTGCGGGATTGCTGTCCGAAGGGCAGCCTGTACGGTGGTAAAAGGGTATCTATTTGGTAGACAACTGGCAGTATAAAACTATGTGTGGGCAAAATACGTAAGAGAAATGTTAGTGCCGGATCGGTAACAATCTGTTGCCGGTTATTAATGAAAGAGTACAATGCAACGCAAGGGGAAACGCAGATAACGGAACGGTGACGAGACGGCAATCATAAAAACACCATAACCGGCACACGGCAGTAAACTGGCATTAGTGGTAACAAACCGGCACCGATTAGTTACAAAAGCTCATTTTTGTGTTTGCTGGGTAGCAGAGCCAGCCAGACAATTTCTTTAACGAAAAAGTAATTACATGTATATATAGGGCAGATAGCCTACATATTATGTGACATAGGGTAGTCACATACTCTAAGTTGCTAAGTTTAACCCCAAAATTTTCAACCAACCTACCTTTATTGATGGATTTCCCTCCTAATGTTATTGTGTGGCTGTCATCAATCTGTCAGCCAGCCAGCTGTGGTCTTCTTTTTCTTCTTTCACTTATGCTTTTGCAATGAAACAGCTACATCCTATAAATTTCAGAAACAATACCAGCAACTTAAAAACCAAGTTAAAAAATAATCTATACAAAACACAATCATGTTCTGGAATATTTTAAGCAAAATTTTCAATTTTTCCCAAATTTCCGTTTTTTTCGGAAAAAACAGGAAAAATTGAGGTTTTTTTCCTCGCAAAAAATAAAATGGAAAACTTGCATCACTAACGCAACGGAGGAGAGACTGGATTGTCTAGATAAATAGAAAAGAAATCACGCACGGGAAAGTGTGATTTAATGTAGGCCTATGTACCGGTTGCATTGTTCATCTCCACTTTAGTACCCAATCTTTTAGGCCCTACTTGTGTAAATAATTTTAGATAGGCCTACTGCCTAAGCCTACCATGCTTTCACAAACTTATAATAAAAGGTTGTCATATTTAATAAATCTGGTTATTAAATTTGTTTTATGTTGTGATCCCTACTAATAGCCTACTCCTACTCCTGTAAATATAGAGCTCTATGCCCACTCCATTTTGAAATAGACTGTCCAGAAGATATTATGTGTTTGGGTAATAATAGCCCTAAATATTCTGGCTTTAGCTGTGAGGGCCTAGGCCTTCTCTGAAATTTATAACTTGCCTAGCCTAGGCCAAAGATTACACAGGTGGGGTTACAAAAATTACCACTGTGTAATCTATGTCTAGGCCATAGCCCTGTGCTAGAAGGCTGGATAGGCCTGGCCCTATTCATCAACTGTTGAATATTTATTGACATTTACTAGTGTAGGGTAGGCCCTATCCTAAAATGTAACAGGGCACTGTGTAATCTATGTCTAGGCCTAAGCCATGCTTGAAGGCTGAATAGGCCTGGCGCAATTCATCATTACTGTTGAATATTTATTGACGTTTACTAGTGTAGGGTAGCCCTAGGTCCTAGGCCCTATCCTTAAATGAAACATAGGGATACACAAAGCCTAGGCCTACACATAAAGGCCTAGGGCTACCCTAGCACCAGGGACAAATTGAGACGCTGAATCTAAAATATGTGGTTAGGGTAGGGCCTAGGTCTAGACCTAGGCCTACTTATTTTGCCAAGAAGAACCACTTTCTCTGTTGTTAAACATTTGGTGTTGATACAAGAATCGACCCATCCACTTTTAAAGAAGTTGTGAGCTTCCAAAGATTTGTATGCCTTCATTTGGTCCTTTGAAACACTGTTTGTTGACAACACCAAATAGTTGACGATGTCAACGTACGTTACACTCGGCAACAAGGAAACTTCCCGAGAATAATCGCTCTCGCAGAGGTTGTAGGGGTCAAGGCCATCACATAGAACAATTTTACTTTTGTATCTCGCCAAGTCTTGACCAACTTATTTCTTTTTGTAGTCGGCAAATATCACTTTTTATGAAAATTTTGCCTTGGTTTTGCCATGGTTAGATGCGCCCGGTACGCCCACCAGTCACCGGCTGTATCGCAAAGATGGCTGCCGCTGACTAGTCACGTGATAGTTGTGACGTACGTGCAACCTATGAATAGGCCTACCATTGGCCCTACTCCAACAGCTAGGCTAGGCAACAAATAACAAAATAAATTTCGACTTACAGTAGTATGCCAGCACCAGTACTTCGTACACATCCCAGCCATCTTGGGGATCAATGCATTCTAAAATTAATTTGAGCAGATTGATGCAACCTTTCATGTAGGCCTTGCTTGGCCAAGTGCAAATAACCGTGCGATCTCGCCGTGAAATGCATTTCAAGGCACAATTTCGACTTCAGCGCTTGACAGGAAGCGCTCCACCGCAAAATTTCTATAGTCTGTCTCTGTCATGTCCAGTTTGACAGCCTGTTTTACAATAATGACTTCTTTGTGCGTATATCGGATAAACTGACTGTCATACTGATTAATAAACGTTTATAGTGCATCAGCACACTTATGCAATCCAACAACTATCTACTCTGTACTGTTCAACTTGATATTTTCTCTCAATGCTTTTATATAGTGGACTTAGGACCTTCTGGCCTGAAGCCAAGTTACCCCCCTATCTGGACCAGACTAGTTTTGTAGTTACTGCGACACATCACTGTACCAAGAACTGCGTTTAGATTGGGTTTTTAAGTTGATGTTTGCCCAAGCACACTAATGTGTCTCGCCGACATGGCATTTTGGAAGTACACCTCGCGACATCCCTAGCTAAATTCGAGACGGATGGCGGGGTTGTGATTTCGGCTCCTTTCACCTGTCACTGTGAAGACCAATTATCTCCTCGTACACAGTACGCCTGACTGCCTATTCCCTCGCCGAACAAGCTTCTCTTAGCTTCCACAACCTTGAAGGCATCCACACACCTGTAGTTCGGTCTCTTGCCCCATATTCTCATTGGTGATTGATTGTTATTAATCAGTATTAATATTCAATCAATCGGTTGAAATGCAGATGAGTTATCACTAAGTTGATATGGAAATGAGCTATCCTCTAATACGTTAGTATGCAGATGAGCTATCCCTAAGTTGATATGGAAATGAGCTATCCTCTAATACGTTAGTATGCAGATGAGCTATCCCTAAGTTGATATGGAAATGATTTTATATACACGAATTTATCGATCTGGAGTCGGTAGGCAGCTCCAACCCTGACAGTTGTTGTTGTTGTTGTGTTTGTTATTTTTGGAAAAATGGGGATTATCAATATGAATTTATTCAATTTAATTATTATAACGCAACCCTACTTAATATATTCTAATATATATTGTAACAATTAAACATAATTTTCAAAAGCAACCACAAGTGGCTATAACAATAACAATAATAATAACAATAATTTACTCTGAAATGCGTTCTAACCAATTGTATTAGCCAAGATCATAGCGAGATGCGACACGTTATAGACTAGAAGATGGAAATAAAAAAATGGATTCCGCTAAACATTTTGAGTACAATATGGAGACATACATAAAAAGACGCGTCTGGACGTCAGGAACAAGAATAATGACGTTTCCGTCGTCGCAAATCGTGCGGGTAGCGTGGGCGAGGTCAAAGGTCACGCGCGGTTTACTCATCTATTTTCATAGTATCACGTGCGAATTACGCCAAATTTTCTTCGCACGATACAAAGATGGGTATTAAAAGACGTGTTTTGACACCAGGAACAAGAATAATTACGCTTCCAAAGTAAAAAGTCATGTAGTTGGCGGTGGGCGGAGGTCAAAGGTCACGCGCGTTGCGTTTCACTATTTTGTTAATATCACGTGTGAAGTGTGAACTACACTAAATATTATAAGCACAATATGGAGATGGGTATCAAAAGACGCGTCTTGACACCAAAAACAATAATAGTGATATTGCCGACGCATAACGCCGTGTGGATGGTGGTGGGCGGAGGTCAAAGGTCAGCGAGTTACACACTCCACTATTTTGCTAAGGTATCTATAAATATTTATGAGATTTATGCTTAATATTTTAAGTACGATATGGAGACATTATATCAATTAATGACGCGTCTTGAAATCAGGGACAAGAATAGTGACGTTTTCATAGTCTCAGATCATGCGGGTAGCGGTGGGTGAGGTCAAAGGTCACGCGCGGTGTATTATTTTATCTGTGAACTACACTAAATATTTTAAGCACAATTTAGAGACAGATATATCAAAAAACGCGTCTTGACACGAGGAACAAGAATAGTGACGTTTATGACACATAATGTAATGTGGGTAGCAGTGGGTAGACGTCTAAACGTTACGTGTGTTCTCAGATATTATTGTACTAATATGTATCTTTTAAATGATACCTTCCATTTCATGTATACACATAAATTTCTGTCAGTTCATTTGATGATTTGCGTATACATTCTCCTCGTTTTCACTAGTGCAACTTTATTTAACTACAATATCACCGGCAACAAATCCTCTGTGGTCTTCAGGATACAGTGCTTCATTTAAGCATATTCATGTCAGCTAGAAAAACCTATCCCCATCGACATAAATAAAATGGTCATAAGCAAAGAAACAAGGGAGCATCTCTGCAAAGGACGATAGATATTGTTGCCAATTTTCTTGCCTCATTGCTCTCGTAAAGCGGATCATTATCGACACCATTTTCACATACAACCTCCAGAACTGATATAGGGTAAATCATTGTCTTTTCACTGACATTTACTTCGCTATATGTATCTTGGTTAAATCTCGACCGACCATGAAAGTCTTTCTAGAGTTTATATTCATGTCAGTATATCCACTCCATATCACAAGAGTTGGCCTGGGCTGTAAGTTCGCGCAGGTGAGATTTCGAAATCTTCTTCACAATAATAATTTGAAGAGAAGGTGGAGCGATTCTGGAACTACAGCTTCGCTGTGAACTGTAT
Source organism: Sweltsa coloradensis (assembly GCA_024449915.1). NCBI lineage: Eukaryota > Metazoa > Arthropoda > Insecta > Plecoptera > Chloroperlidae > Sweltsa > Sweltsa coloradensis. The sequence continues at coordinate 62,557 of JAMZAV010001468.1, forward strand.
CCATTCCTCCAACGAAGTTGTGGCCTGGAGTATTTTTAAGATCGTCCCGTATCTTCATTGCAAGTCTGTGCATCGATTTATGTAAGTCAAGATTATGGTCTTCATTAGGTATGGAAGGCCAAAGAGCGTCATCATTCTGCTTTGCAATTTCTTCAGCTACGTGACAAGTTGCAGCTCCACAAGGAAATAACAATATCGACTAATTTTTCTAACAATGGTACACAAATTCCACCATATTACCAAGTGTTTCTTCTATTTTATGCTTGAAGCGATTACTTCCGTATTTACAAGGCTCAATGTTAACTTTACTAAATATTACTGCCTAACGACGCCATACAGAATTGAGAGTATACACTTCCACCCATGCAAACCCTTCATTGTCCTCCTTTGAATCAACATCAAGATTATTTGAGCGAAGCAATCTAAAGTAGCATATAAGACGATATTCACCTTCTTGTGCTATAAGATCAGTGATACCAGAAAGACGTGTGCGCATAATGCCATCTGTAATTGCATACAGAAGTACGCGGCTAGATGTGTTCATGGTTTCTATTTTCTCAGAGGTAGATTCCGTGTCTCTTCCTTTCGACAAAACATGCAAGCCTTCCAAATAATGTTATTATTTAGGACGGTAGTGGAAAACCTAGTGGTTATTACTTTCTTTATGCATACGTAATTTTTGTTACCTCCCTAGTTTGTCAAATTTGACTTGCAGGCGCTTGATGTGTCGAGTATTTGTGAATGTTGAATAGCATTTCTTGTGCCATGAAATGGCATTGCAGCCGTTAACATCCTCAAATTTGATTGATTTTATCCACAAGCTTGTTATTACGTTCGATTCGCGGCATTCTATTTATAACCTTCATCTGCCCCTGTCCGAAGTGCGTAATGCCGTATTCGGAACCAGTTCTCAGCTGTTCTTTTCTACCCTCGTCTTTTTGGCAGAGTATACATAGTTCAAATTTAATCTCGACTAATAATTTCGTATCTTTGAGAGCCCCGGATCCTAATATAAGTTTTCGTCTCCATGGCGCAAACAATCCTATATAAACAATTAAGAAGTATTTCAATCTTGTAACTACAATACTAATAATACCACAATAGTGTAAATAGCCGTGAAAACTAGATGTCTGTAACAGGAGTAGTTACGAAGATAAAGATAATAGCAAATTGGTGAAGTGCACCATGCGTGACCTTTGACCTCCACCCAGTGTACCCGTATAATATACCGTTGTGGAATCGTCGCTTATCTTGTTCCTAGTGTCAATACGCGTCATTTGATACCCATCTTCGTATCACTCTTACACTATTTAGCGTAATTATCATACACAGTGATAGATTTATTAGCAAAATAGAGGAATGCAGCGCGCGTGATCTTTGACCTCGCCCACCACTACCCGCATGTGACTGCGGAAACGTCACTATTCTTGTTCCTCGTGTCAAGACGAGTCTTTTGATATATCTGTCTCTATATTGTGCTTAAAATATTTAGTGTAGTTCACAGATAAAATAATACACCGCGCGTGACCTTTGACCTCACCCACCACTACCCGCATGATCTGAGACTGCGGAAACGTCACTATTCTTGTTCCTCATTTCATGACGCGTCATTTGATATAAGTCTCCATATCGTTCTTAAAATATTAAGCATGAATCTCATAAATAGTTATAGATACATTAGCAAAATAGTGGAGTGTGTAACTCGCTGACCTTTGACCTCCGCCCACCACCACCCACACGGCGTTCTGCGTCGGCAATGTCACTATTATTGTTCTTGGTGTCAAGAAGCGTCTTTTGATACCCATCTACATATTGTGCTTATAATATTTAGTGTAGTTCACACGTGATATTAACAAAATAGTATAATGCAACGCGCGTGACCTTTGACCTCCGAACACCGCCTACTATATGACTTTTTACTTTGGAAGCGTAATTATTCTTGTTCCTGGTGTCAATACGCGTCTTTTAATATCCATCTTTGTATCGTGCTAAGAACATTTCAGCGTTATTCGCATGTGATACTATGAAAATAGATGAGTAAACCGCGCGTGACCTTTGACCTCGCCCACGCTACCCGCACGATTTGCGACGGCGGAAACGTCATTATTCTTGTTCCTGATGTCAAGACGCGTCTTTTGATGTATGTCTCCATATTGTACTCAAAATGTTTAGCGGAATCCGATTTTCAATGCTCATAAGCATCTCATCTTCTAGACTATTAATTCATTCGTCCGTAGCCGGTTCTAATGTTTCCTGGACTCCAATTGCACTCTTCAGGACGGCTGCTGGGATTGCGGGGCAGCTGTTGTTCTTGGATGCCCGCCTCCGCGTTGCACGTGTTCTTGTTGCCTGGGTTGTTCTTGTTGCCCATGTTGTTGATGCCCGGAAGCTGAATCCGGGTTGGAGGTAGGTGTCAACACTATCTCTTCGATCTGCTCCCATTTCCTTTTATAGCCTTTGAGCGATCCATTCTCAACTTTTAGGCCTGCAATTTCGAACTTGAGTGAAGTATTTTCCTCCTCTATAGCCCCTGTCCGCATTTGGCTCTCTTGTAGTGCCGTATTTTCGTCCTGCATGGCCGCCTTTTCTTCTGTTATTTTTTTAACCTCTCTTTTTAAAATTTTGTACGAGTTTTTTAAATCTTCATATTGACTAAAATTTCGTACGAGCGCCTCGTGTATTAGCTCCCTCGGCTCATTAACCATTTTTTGCTTATCGGTAATTGCCATTTTTTCCTTGTCGTTATTTGCTGTTTTTTCCTTCTCCTTATTTGCTGTTTTTTCCTTTTCCTTATTCGCTTTTTTATCCTTCTCATTATTCACCCGTCTTTCCCTTTCATCATTCTCCATTTTTCTTTCTCCATTACAGCTTCACAAAAATTCACACGGGTTTCTGACAAAACTCAGATCCAAACAAATGCAGTTCTTGAGGCAGAACACCCGTGTCGGCCCGCCAGGTAGGCCTAGGCCTACTCTTTTCTCCTTGGCAAATTTATCAACTTGCCCCTCACGTATCACCAATGTTTTACAAACAAAATCTTCCCGTAATTACGCTCCTTTGTTTGCAACTATAAAACTTCACTTTTCTTTACAATACTCGTCGATGTTTAATGATTACTAAATATTTACTTAGCTCTCGCTAAAACCTGACTTCCTCCATTAGTCACCGCCTGCTAGATGAGTCACCGCCTGCTAGATGAGTCACCGCCTGCTAGATGAGTCACCGCCTGCTAGATGAGTCACCGCCTGCTAGAAACCCATGGAGCTGCTATGGAGACCTAGACAAAATGAATGTCACACCCATAATAAACATGACACTGTTATCAGCTTTTTATACTCAACCATTAATCAAGTGTATTTTATCAAAATCAACGGTTATTGTGAAACTGTTTGTTCCAATTTTAAATAAAGAAATTAATTCGGTACAAGTAGTCGAATTGGGAGTTATGCCCGTAAGCTACTATAAACAAATTTGCATACCAAATATTTCTTTAAATAGAGTTGGCCTTATTAGGGACTCGAAACAAAAAATAATCGACGTGAAAAGATTGTATTGTCATCCACGCTCGAATAATCTTTGTCTTATACAAAGTTTACACTTTCAACATCTTTTTATTAAATCATGCTTGTTGTTAATAAGTAATGGTGGTTCAAGTTTAGAATTACGACAACTGTGTCCCTTGACATGTCATGACGCAAGTCAACAGCCAACGCTGCATACATTAACGTATAATATCGCCATACTTCTCAAACCACCATCACCTATTAAAGTCACGTGTCCAGACACACGCACGCAGGAAATTAGAAAGGTAGAATCTTATACCGCCGTATATTTACAAGTACCCTGTTGTACGTGTTCGATTGTGGTAGGCAAAAATGCTACGTTATTCAGTCAGTGGCAAAGACCACACACAGAGGAGAATAACGGAACTAAATTGCAAATATATCTAATTACTCTTGGATACTGGGTAAATAAATCATTTGTACTCAAAAATAACATTATCAATAATGGCAGGTTTTGTAACAAAGTTAAAAGTCTCAATGCTTACTTTATTTAAATTTAAACTGGGATTTTAGGGTCCCCCTGGATTTTTAATTAAAACTTAAAAGAAAACAACTGTAGTTTTTTTTTCATTCAATTTCTTACCCTTGTGCTTGGGCCAGTGGCCAACATTTAACGGTACAATGATTTAACTGGATTATGTGTTGATCTTGATGCCGATCTTTCCTGATCCTCCCGACTAGGCCTATGCTCTTCATGGTTGGTCTCCACATTTCTTGGTAGGTCTTTATCTTGCTCCATTTCTCGTATAAGTTTCACTTTTGCATCTTCTGCAGCATCTTTGTCGTCGAATATTGCAAGTTTAAATCGAGGGTCCAACATGGTTGCTATAGCATAGCATGCAGACGTTTCGTTTCCTCTGTATCGGTTATTTAAAGAACCAATCATATCATTTATTATAGCCCGTGTTCCAGTTCCCGAATTTGTATGTATTTCTCTCAGAGTCCCCTCATTCCATTAACAATAGGGATTACCTCCGATACCGTCACTGCAGCAGAGCAAACAGTTTTCGTAACGTCGTTAAACACTTTTAGAATGTCAACGAGCGACTCAATTAGTGTCCAATAGGGAAGTCTCATGAATTTCAGATTGTAAAAGTAACCATTCCATTAGAAAATTGATGACGAGACTATTTCAAATATATAGTTTTTTCTTATTAGAAAAATGTATTTAATTAAATAGGAGACTTTGAAAATTGGTTAAATTTCAATTTTTCACGGCGGGACGGAAACGGCCTCTGATTGGCTTGACGTCACTCCTTGTATGTCTGCAAAGCAACATGTGGAAGCGTGCAGCTGTCACCTGTCACTGAGTGGTGAATGACCAATGTAAACATGACGGAACAGGGCTTCCAGAAAGCCAATTCTGGCAATTTGCCGTGCGTAGACACATTAATGGTAGCAAGTTTCTTCACAAAGAGTGACAAGTTTGTTGGAGCTGAGCTGAAAGGAGTAAAAAATGCAAGGAAAGTTCAACTTGTGCCTAGGGTAGGCCTACGCCCACTAGGCTAGCCCTACGCCTATTCCCCATAACTGTTTCTTGACTTTCTTCTATTTGGCATAGGCTACTAGTAATTCTTCTTAGGCTAGGCCTAGGCTACATTATTGATCATGATAATGGAGGGATTCAGTAATTTAACTGTTGGCATACAGGCGTAGGGACTAGCCCCATGGTTGGCAATGGACCCATAACCTAAAACGTAGGCCTAGTCCCTATCTGTTTATCTGCTGAGTTATATAATAATAATAATATAATGTCTTTATTTATTAGCTTAAATAGCCAGTTACTATTATGTAAAATTTTACCACCTTTTTTTTTGCCTTAAGGGCCTATAGCCTACACTACTGTAAGCCTAGCGTAGGGCTAGGCCTACTGTCATACATGCCCAGGTTCCACTTTCCTGGTATGTTTTACCACATATCAGGCTGCTTTCAAGCATGAATACTGTAAGTGTAATATGAAATTACTATTAAACAGACCCCTAGGCCTAGGCCACAAGCAGACATGTGACAGCTCACTAACAAAGATTAACGCTTATGCCCTGTCAGCACAGTCTTCGGCCTTTATGGATATATGCCATTCTTCTAACATAATTATGCCTTCTGGTTGACAAAATGTATTGCCCCCTAGAAGCTCGTTTTATAAATTGATTAGGCCCAGGGTACGGTGAGCCTACCAGTTGAAATGACCTGTTTTTTTGGTGGCATACCATTTGCCCCATGGCCTACTTTGTGACATACGTAACATGTATAATCCTTGGCAGGACAGTCTGCTTTTTTATGGGTCGGTGTTCGACCACACCATTGGCAAGAGTTATTACCTTTAGGCTTGTTTTGACTAGGCCTATTATTATTGTCTCCTGTAGGCTTAGGTTTATTTTTAAAATTAGGCCTATTTGTGGCTGAAGACTTATATTGATAGTTGTCTTAGCATGCAGAGCCCCAACAGTACAGTTTTGTATAATGTAATAAATAGCATCTGATTGACGCTTTACCTCAGCTGACTGTCTAGCCATAGTCATGGCTTTTGCCAAAGTTAAGTCTGGGTCCAGCTGCATTCGCTCACCTAGCTTATGATCTAGCAGTCCAACGACAATCTTATCCCTTATAAGCTCATCTTGCATGGTTCCAAACTCACAATATTGTGCTAATTTATGCAAGTCAGTGATGAACTCATCCACAGTCTCACTGGAGCTTTGCATTCTTTTAAAGAATGTAGCCCTCTCGTAGAATTTATTTCTATGTGAACAAAATGATTATCAAACTTAGTGCATACTATATTGTAGCTTTTGGCATCAGCTTCACTCAGCTTAAATGCTATAAGAATGTCGTCGGCTACGTCACCCATGAAATAGATTAAGGAATTTACCTGCTCTTCTTCAGGTTTTGTAGCCAGACCTGATGCCTGTCGGAAACGTTCAAATCGGCGTTTCCATCGCCCCCATTCATCAGGAACGAATGAAAATGGGTCTGGAGGGCTGATTTGATAGCTGGGAGCTGCATAAATATGCCCCTGTCCAGTCCCTGGTGTTGTAGGCCTAGGCCCAGTTTCGCCAGTATTTGGCATGTTGTAGGCTTTTACCAGCCAAAGTTATGTTTGTACAAGATAGAAACTATGTTATAATAGTTATAAAACTATTTTTAAACCTACCGGCTGCCACCATGTGTTATTTTGAGGGACCATTTGGTAGGAGAGGGCAGATGAAACATGTGCTTCTGTCAAGTTCTAGACTCCACTTTATTTATCTTTTTCTTCTTCTTCTAAAGAGCCAGTATAACCAACATTATCCATATGGCCATTCCACACTAATAATGACTGAGACACTGGACTGGTCCAAGCAAACTGACAAAGTATCTTCTAAAATGAACAGTGGATGCTTTATGCTCCGTAAACTAAAGGCAATATAACGTATCCACACATTCTCAAAATGGTTTATTTTGCTCATATTCATTCCCACTTAATGTATGGAATTCTTTTTTGGGGTGCGTCACACCAGGCTTCAAGAATTTTCTTGCTACAAAAGAAGGCAGTACGTATTATTGCAGGGATTTCAAGGCGAACATCATGCAGAGAATATTTCTCCAAATTAGGTATCCCCACTCTTACAAATGTTCTGATACAAGTAGCTTCCATATTTGTCCATGATAATGCAGAAATCTTCCCTCGAAACTACACTGTCCATACTTACCATACAAGATCCCAATCAACAATTCACATCACATCACATAGCTCAAGTAGATTTTCAAAAGGACCCATGTACTTAGCCTCAATAATATTCAACAATCAGCCCCTCCATGTTATAAATACCGTAAATGATACTAGTTTTAGAACTAAACTTAAGGCATTCCTACAGGAAAATATCTTTGACAATCTTGAAGATTACCTTAATTATTCCCATTCATCACGTCACCCACAATGATCAAATGTAACAACAATAATCAATCACTAATGCTAACTATTACTATAACTTACCATGGTACCAGGGATTAGATTATATAACATTATATTACTTGTAAATATGAAACTAGTAGAACAGGTAGAATGATTATTAAAATGAAATTATTGGACATACACTGTTCTTGTAAGTCAACAAGAACAGTGTATGTCCAATAATTTCATTTCAATAATTATATTACATGGTGTTATTATTAATATCATTTACTGCATTTTACTATTAATTTAATTTAATTTTTTTTTTAAATTGCCTATTTTATACGGTTGTAAATACAATTATGATATAAACTAGCTATAGTTATTCACACACTCTCTCTCTGAGAAGTATATCTTACCTAAAATGTATGATCAAAGTGAATAAATAAACTAAACTAAACTATCGAAACGGGATATATCGTCGTACGCGTGCACGAAATCTAACAGTAACTTTACGGTCATTGGAACTTTTTTCTTGGGACCCAGTTTATTAAGTCCGACGGTGCGTCTACCCACGGTGCTACACACCTAGAGACTGTCACAAGACTGAGGTATAACCTATAAATAATGCGTGAAGCGTATGTGTTTCGAAGGCACATTCGCAATCTAGAAAAACCTAACCTACAAATTCTTCCTACCAAGCATCATCAGTGATTTGCGCGGGGTTTTCAATCATACTACTGTTAGGAAGACAGGTAAGTGTTACGGATAAAAATATTCGATTTATCGTAATACAGGGATCAGATTTACTGAACATTATTAAATTTGCGTGTACATAAAATATGTTTAGGTTGGCATTCAACAAAACTCTTGTTAAGAAGACATCGATATACCGTTAAGTATATTCGAGTTTACGTAACAATGGGATCTACTTTACTTGACATAAATAAATTTGAATAAACAAAGTTATGTGGTTAGGCTTGTAGTATTCAGGTCTAGTATGTTTAGAAGGCCGAGAGAGCAGCCTAAGATGGCGTCAAGCTGATACCACATACTATGTAAGTGCTTAATAATACTGTAACGTGACAGCCCCTACCCTTGTATTTAGGCCTTCAGCCAGAGAATTTTTCATTTTTTTCCCTAATTAATTTGCATATTGTCTAGAAATCTTGTTGCATCTATATATTTCAAGTCCAGGTTAATTTGTATAAGCATACAAATTAACGAGGGGTATTAATCAAGGTAACTAGCTGGATATCCGAGAGTTTGGGACCCAGTTAGAGGTAAATGTTTTCACCTTAGTTAGTAGGGGTAACAGGGAGTTATTTGTCGCTTGCTAGTTGAGACCAAGTTGAGTTGAAATCCCGAGCCAACCACCCTCTTGAGGACTCAGGAATGTGGGTTGGTCAGCCGACAGTGCTGTTTTCTCGAGAATTTCGTCGTTGATTCATGTAAATGGCAACGTCGTGTGTTAGCAGGGCAGGCAGTGGTCACGTGATTGTCGCATGTAGCGAATTCACCCTGCCCAGTGGCTATATCAGTGCGCGGACGGCGTAAGTGTGAGTGAAGGCCATTGGTGGGATTTGAAACTCGCGGGTGCCCTAACCCAATGAGAGGTAGGACCTAGTCCTTGGTGCGGAGGGGTGGATAACCAGCAGGACAAGCGGACGGTTACCTCGCTCTCTTGGGCAAGATTCAGAAAGAGGAGAGTTGAACCGTTAGCAGTGCTGCGCAGTATTTTAGCAAATATGGGAAATATCCCTCGGAAAAGTGAGGCAAGTTGGCCTAATCGTCCAAAATATAGGGCAGATCTAACGACGACCGCCTAGATGTTTATTTCAACGTTAAAATATCGTATAAAATCGTGATAGCCTAGGGAAGGCTAGCTACATGGTCCAGTCTACGACTATGCGCGAGTGTTTTACAACGACCGCAAGCATTATGGTATATTCTCTCTCAACACCATACGGGAGTGGCACGAAAGTGCACAATAAAGTATCAGTATAAATTCTAGATATTCGTATCCACGCATTCGACGACTTTGGTGACCAACCACGTGGTCCGACCAATCTCCGTCGACGCCAATATCATCAGAGAACTTCATGAAAGCAAGTAAGCCGTATTTTTCCCTTATCATTGTACGTCCCTCCAATAATTACGTTTTGCTGAGAACGTCGAGTCTTCAGAGGACCTAAGTGCACCCAGCCTTGGGAGCCCAATATCCGGTCCGCCACTGGGGCCTGACCTAGATATTGTACCGGCCGTAGGCAATCAGGTACACAGCGTGCTTCCGCCATAAGCCACCCCATCCCCGGCTTCCCCCTGTGCATCGCAGAGCAACGCTCTCAATTCCTCCCTCTGACCCACGTCAAACAATCAACGTATTGGGAAATCGACGCTACGTATTATAATAAGATATAATATTGTTATCAATTGGAATTTATATGTTTATTTCTTTCATGTTGGATCCAACGTAAGCTCAACCCTGTTGTCAGTAGTTAGCATGTTCAACTGTTCAATAATAACGCAACCTATTTTATTCAACACTCTTTAAATTGGCATGCGAAACCCGAGATACTCCTTTCTATCTTATACTGATATTTTAAGCCTTCAGCAACACCTTTCAGGGCCCTTGCTCGGCTCATTTTAGAATAATAGGTGAACGAGCGGAACCTGCAGGCAGCCACGGACGATTGCAGCTCTCTGGCGGGGAAGCGGCTCAGCGCTGGCGCGCTTGACCAGGTACCTCTTCTTCCCTTACCGGAAGAAGTTGTATTGAGTGTACTCCCCTTGTCCCCACATGTTCATACCAGTTGTGTTTTTCAATTGTTTCATTTTCGTGTAAGTAGCGACGTAGGCAAGTAACGGTAGGACGGACAGGTCAGTCTTTGATAGCTATTAGGGCGCGCAACGTGAAAATAACCCCGAATTTAAATAATATCGCTAGCCCTTTTATCAAGTAAGTGTTCTAGGGTCTAAACGGTATAACTGGCGCCCAACAGTGGGGCTTGAATCTCACCGCGACCCGAGGTATTTTAAATTTCAGGATAGATTTACACGTTCGAGTGAAGCGTAGCTACTATGTCGTTGGAAGGGGTAGAAAAGGGGAACGATAGGCGTAGCGTGGCAGTGCCTAGCGCATTCGTGGAACCGGGCGTAGAGTACGTAATGGAAACCGAGGCGGGTGTAAGCGAGGTGTTACGCGAGTGTTCATTCTCAATGGACAGTGTTGATTCGAATCTCGAGACCCCAGGATTCCCCAAAAAATGTGGGAATAATATTAGTGATTGTATTTTGAAAGATATTTGAAAATTTTACAAGAGCGAAGAGAACTACCGGTACGGCAATATTAAAAACACCCCAGCTGCCAAATGGCAAATCCTGCAGGTCAAACGCCCCAGCTGCCAAATGGCAAATAGGTGGATTATTAATCGTGATTTTTTTCTGAACAAAACTGCTATGGTGAAAATTAGTTCGGGGGCCCCGGAGGGTCGCTCCCTTTGCACCTGACGGTATATTATGATCGAGTTTGACCTTATTCAAACAATTCTTTACAAGAACACAACACACTATTTGGACAACCCTGTATTAAAACAGCACGCCATTATATTGTTTAGGTTAGAATATAAATTCGGTGCTGACTGGGCCAACTAATACATTGATTTTGCCCTATTTTAATTGTTATTTCTCTCAAATTGTTGTAATTTGAATTCAAAATTTTGGACAACCCTGATAAAAATTATAATTCTTTGCTAGGCCCACATACAATACGTATTCTTAGACAGGTTTACTGATTTTAGTAACATGAACACATTTTTAGCACTTTAAAAAAATGTTGTATATTAGCAATAATATAAAACCCAGCATTTTGGACAGCCCTTGAATTGTTTTTGCATAATTTATTTTTTAAATTCAGTGGTTCTTTCATTTTATGTATAAAATAAAGCTTTAATGCGGATTATATGTCCAATCTTTAATGTTAAAGTGTATAAAACAGTAAAATCGATTATTATTAATTTTGGGCACCCCTTTACAAAAAAAGAAATCGCTTTTGTTTTAAAAAATCAAAAATAATGTGTTAAATGATAATTAAAAAGAATTTTTGAATTTTATCAAAAACTTTGACCGTTATAGCAGGTCAAAGTTTCGCAACTTTCGACTTTGGACACCCCTGGAGGTCAAACGCCCCAGCTGCCAAGTGGCAAACAGGTGGATTATTAATCGTGATTTTTTTCTGAACAAAACTGCTATAGTGAAAATTAGTTCGAGGGGGGGGGGGGGGGGAGGGTCGCTTCCTGAGCACCTAATGGTCTAATATCTGAAGGAGAAAAAAATCTGTAACAATTATTCCCGGGTCAAATGGCTATTTGGGGGTATCTGTGCGGCGTGTGTCCCGAATGGTGTCTCGCTACCGAGCGACGCAAGTCGGCCCACTAGCGTGACGTCACAGCACAACTTGCAGCGCAGTCTCCGGCCTGTACGTTAGCGACGGCCTCGCTCCGGCACGGTGACTAGTGAGTAGCAACGTCCACGTGTGTCTCTAGGGAAAAATTATATTTCGGCTAGTTTTTCATTCAATACAACATTCTAAACCGTTTCAATAGAGCCGTAACATCATCATCTATTCGCCAAAGTGTTTTTATTTAGTGATTATCTATCTTCAGACTTATTATTCGCCTGTTATTTGTTTCATCGTTTTATTCTCCCCGTTCCGCTAACATGTCTTCAGTTCGCGCATCCAATACCAACCCTACACCCTTAAAAAGCGCTAAAACCGTGAAGGATGTCGCGACGTACTGCACGTCTTTGGAGGGTGCGTTGTTAAAACGCCTCGACGATCTCCAAACAGAGACAAACGCAAAGCTAAACGACATGAATCTCGCCATGACATCAAACGCAAAGAAGGAAATTGGCAGGAATATTGCAGCGGACATTGCTGAGCTTCAGATCAAATTGGAGACTCAGATATCAGCTGTGAGAGATGGCATTAGAGGAGAGCTAGAGACCCTGCGATCTGACCTGGAGCGGATCGACACCACGCTGCTCGATCAAGAGGACAGGATCGACGCGGCAGAACAATACAGCCGTCGAAACTGCCTCTTGATCCACGGATTGCCGGAGCGTCCCGGCGAGGACGTGGTGGACACTGTTCTTTGGTTCTACGCCCAGTTAAAGTTCAACCTGCGGGTGGAGGAACTAGACCGGTGCCATCGACTCGGGCTGGTAAGAAACAACACGGCGCAAGTTGTCGCCGCGGGTCATTTAAGGCCAATAATAGTCAAATTAACAAGGTACTGCACGAGGGCAGAGATGTGGGGGCGCAAGAGGAACCTCGGCAAGGCTGGATACTTTCTGACAAAATCCCTTACTCGAGCCACAGCAGCACTCCTAAAGAAGGCCAAGGACATCGCCACCGCCCGCAATGTTTGGACCCAGGATGGTCGCATCACCGTCCTGGGCCACAACAATCGCAGAATATACATAACTGCGAACGCGACATGGTTCAGCTGGAAAACTACGTGCCCCCTGTTAAGCCATCCCAAAACGTTTAAAAATCCCCTAATCGGACACACGTGAAGAGAGAAAAAACAATTTAATAGTATCCATATCATGAAAGTTGAACGAATAAGAATAAAACCCGAACGAGACGGTTCACTGTGTTATAATATTTATATTTTATATTCCTTTTAAAATTAAAAGTAGTACCGGAATGATTTTATTATTAAGTGAGTGCGTGTGTGCGTGTGAGAAATACATATTCTGAAGTGAAACCCAACACATATTATGGTGAGTTTTATATAACTGTAAATATTAAATTATCGAGCATATTAACATTACTGATAGGTTGCTGTTTTGCTTATGTCATATTCCTATTATTGAAATATCTAGCTACTTACAATCATGTCTGGACGAACTAAGTTGGCAACCCTGAGCCGGAGCATTCCAACAAAACTGTCGTCTCCTTGCGCGCCTGGTTTCGCTACCCATTTAGTATCGCTCAACCTTGCGGCCTCACCCTCCCCCACCCATCACTCCTCAACAGGCGCTGTTCTCAAGAACCGTCTCGCTAACCATCCGCGTTTGCTGGCGGTCAATCACCTAAACGCGTCATCCCTAATGTCACATTGCCTCGAACTTCAAATGGTAATAGAGGAAAGTAGACCCCATGTTATTCTCATTAGCGAGTCGTGGCTTAAACCTACCCTAAATTCTAGGCTAGTTGCGTTAGATGGTTATAAGCTAATAAGAAACGATCGCACAAAGCGTCGTGGGGGTGGGGTGGCTGCATACATTCGTGACGATGTAAAGTACAAAGTATTGTCAAGGTCCCCTAGTGCGTATTGTTCCCGTCCAGAGCACATGATTTTTGAAATTAAAATTTACACGCAATCGGTCCTCCTAGCGGTTGTCTACCGCCCTCCAAAAATAGGCTTTCTGACCGACTTTGAAACCGCACTCCTACAGTTTATTTCAAATTATGAACACGTGATTACCATGGGCGATTTCAATACAAATTTACAATCTATTCATCACCCAGACACAAAACAATTGACAACAATTTTCGACTCATGCAATCTAAACATACTACCCCTACAACCGACACACCACACGGCTACCTCGCACACATGGATAGATCTAATGATGATTTCAAATCGCGAAAGAGTGCTTAACCACGGCCAGCTCTCCGTACCCGGAATATCATCCCATGACCTTATATACTTACAATATTCTATTCGTGTACCAAAGCATAAACCAAAATTAATTACTATACGCGCCTTACAACGCATTGATACAGAGCAATTTCAATTAGATTCATTGGCAATGCCATGGGAAACATTAGTAAACTAACATACCGTCGACGAAAAAATATCTGCTTTTAATTCTATGGTTTTACAGTTGTATGACAAGCACGCCCCCTTGAAAGCTGTCGAGTCACCAAAGCCCCGGCCGCATGGCTAAACGTTGAAATCAGGGACCTCATGGCTAAAAGAGATGCCGCATATAATAAATTCAAATCTTGTCCCAGCACCGAAAATAAAGAGAAATACAGATACTTAAGAAATAAAACGAGCCAAATAATTCGAACTGAAAAACGACGCCACGCGTATTCTGTGCTACAGCCTACGTTACATATTCGAAGGATATGGCGAATTCTTTCACACATGGGCATCGGCAAACAAAAAGAAGACGACAAACCTATTGACTTTCCACTGGAGGAACTCAATACACACTTTACTAAACCTCCAACCAACATTGATCCCACTGTGAAAGACGCTCACTTGAATAACATAAAAAATTATACTTCTTTACCCACTTATGATAAATTTTATTTTAAACACGTTACTCCGAAAATGGTTTTATATGCAATAAAGAGAATCAAATCCAATGCTCAAGGTGTTGACCTCATTCCCATAAAACTAATTCAATACATGATTGGCGTGTCTCCTCTATTAATCGAACCAATTACGTATATATTTAATTTCTCTCTAATGCATCACTCCTACCCACAAATATGGAAACAAGCATTGGTCCGACCTTTGAATAAAAAACCTAATCCAAGTACAGCTAGTGACTACCGTCCCATAAGTATTCTTCCAGCTCTATCTAAAGCACTAGAATACGTCGTACACACACAAATTTCAGACTTTTTAACAAAACACAACATTCTAGATGAGTATCAGTCAGGATTTAGATCTAACCACAGTACTTGCACGGCGCTCATCAAAGTTACTGACGACATACGGACAAAAATGGACACTAGACAACTCACTCTTCTAACACTACTTGATTTCAGCAAAGCATTCGACTCAGTTGACATTGACATACTAATGACGTAAACTAGAATCAATAAATTTTTCTCCCTCTTCATTAAAGTGGATATTTCTTACCTCAGCAGTCGGGAACAATGTGTAGTATCGTGTGATAATAAATCCAAATGGCGACCTGTTACTTTCGGAGTGCCACAAGGCAGTGTATTAGGGCCTTTATTTTTCTCTATTTATATAAACGATATTGCAAAGTCATTGAAATATTGTCACCATCACTTGTACGCCGACGACTTGCAAATTTACCTGCATGCATCCCCATCACTAATCAATTAGGCAATCAAGATGATGAATGAAGACCTCAAATCTCTTGCTCTTGCTCTGGCTAGAAATGGACAACTTTATTTTATCCGAGTTGTACCTGAGCAGAGTGTGAATTGGTTTTCTAAATTATTGTTTATAATTTTATGCGCTCTGGGAATAGCAATTCTAGTTATTTCTTCAAAAGCAGCATTATTTGTGTTTTCTGAAAGTTTGTTCTACAGAGTGTTTGGAAATTATAGTATGCCTAAGGAGTGATAAACTGTATGTTGACATGAAGTAAGCTTGTTGCCTTTGATTGTTCTTTAATAAATTGTTCAATAATAAAAAATAAAAAAAAACAACCACGCCCCTGCATCCTCAAGCAAATGGCGAAGTTGAACGTCAGAACCGCTCCATAGTACGCTGTCTGAAGATTGCCTATAATACTAACCAAGACCTGAAGGCCGCGTTGTTGCAATATCTTTTTGCATATCGCACAACCCCGCATACCACGACAGGAGTCTCCCCGGCCAAGCTGTTGTTTGGACGAGAGCTCAGGGAAAAAGTGCCTACCTTCTCTGCTCAAGGACTTTTGGATACGGAGGTGAGGGACCGGGATGCCATAGCAAAGGCTCGTATGAAGGATTATGCAGATGTCTCCAGGAGGGCGGCTGAGCGCGATCTTGTTGTGGGAGATAAGGTATTGGTGAAGCAACAAACTCCTCACAAGTTGGCTACTCCTTTCTGTCCCACACCTTACCGGGTGGTGGCCAAACATGGGAATGCCGTGACTGTTCGATCACCGGAAGGAGTTGACTACAGCCGAAACTCTTCGGTTGTACGTCGGTACAACAGCAGTTTGAGTCCTGAGGAGCCGACTAATGTGCCGGTGGCGAGCCCGATACAGGCTTCAAACTCTTCGGCCGTAGTTCGAGAAGAAAGTCTCCGCCGTTCACAGCGAGTGCGCGCCAAGCCACTTCCCAAGACTGACTCAGTTATACTCGGAGGTTTAGTTTGTAGGATTTTAGTTTTAGCTAGTTTTACATTTTATTCGGCCTAAGGGTTTTCTAGCGTTTAGTTTAGTTTTGAAGTGTTTACGTTAAGGATTCTTTTGCACAGCACAGACCAGTCTAATCTTTAGGGGGGGGGGGGGGTAGTGTAGGGTTTACGCATTCATAAGTGCCGCCAGTGTTAGGGTAGTTACCTTCCCAAGGAGATGCTGCCCCTAGCGGAGAGCCGAGGAGCTAGGAGGGGATGCTCGTGGCAGTCGACGGATGGACAGTGCCCGAGACACAGGTGTGTACAGTGTGCTCAAATTACAACATGTACTTTATTTCCACAGCTTCTGCCATAGAAAAAAGGTGGGCCAACAATCCACCTTTAATAATAATCATAAGAAGGTGTTGCCAAAACGTGGAGAATCCACAGACGAGGCTAGAGCCAAGATTCCGACATGGCATTTATATAAAAGGCTACTTTTCCTAAGTGGAACGATCAAACAACGCGAGTCAAAATCATCTCTGAAGGTGAGATCATAGAGTTATAAATAGTAGGCCTATACCGTTAACGTTTGCCTCTTGCCAGCTCCACATAGCGTTGTATGTATAAATGTATGTATAAATAAATGTGTATAAATGTATAAATATGACATAAATAAATGACTAATGATCCAAATTTAAAAATAAGAGTGACCGACCTAGGGGGTATACAATCCATACATTGTGTTTTGGCTGACTAAACTTTCACTTAGGCCATCTTTGTACATCTTAAAAGTGCTTGATAACGTAATGTAGGCGTAATGCCATGTAACAATGAACCATTTATTATTATTATTATTATTATTATTATTATTATTATTATTATTATTATTATTATTATTATTATTATTATTATTATTATTATTATTATTATTTATAATGGCTATTCTTTTAGGTGCGATCGCAAGCTCCTTCCATAGGACCCAGCGAGGAACTGGAGATAGAATTTATAGACGAGAGCCAAGTTACTGAAATTATCGACGAGAGCCAAGTTGCTGAAGTTCAAACTTCGAAAAATGTTTGTAAGAAGACACAGCCTGCAAATGGGAACGACCATGAATTTTACTGAAAAAAGTCCAGAAACTCGGGAAGTTCAGTGAGTACCCAGAATATGAGGACAAAATTTGACGAGGCATTAGGGTTATTAAAATCTATCAGCAAAGATGAAGAGGATGCGCTCGACGAGCACGACCACTACGCGGTTTCGGTGGCAAAATCTATACGAGATATGACTCCACTAGCGGCAAGCTGTGCGAAAATCGAGATCCAGAAGGTCCTCGTCACTTATCATTCAGATAATCCCAATAATCCTTATAGGCCAAAATAGACATAAGGGTAGTTAGTTCATGTTATTTGCTCTAACAATTTGCACATTAATTGTTTTTTTTAGGTAGCCCTACCAGTACTGTAGCCTACCGTAGACCTACTGTTTTTTTTTTTTTTTTAATTTTTATGTATTCATGTAAAACCTGTGGTTTATTTAATTATGCCTAATAACATTTTAGGATTAGTTGTAATTTTGTTTGACTACTTTACCATGCTATTTTGAATTTTGATGTCAAATATTAATATTTTTATAATAGGGCCTACCTACTTAAGGCACTATATTGTAAAATAAGTACAGTACATTGAGTCTATTCGTCTTGTGAGAAGTTAGTCGTACACCATTGCAGGTCACTGCATAAGTGTACCGTTGTGAGGCCTGCATGAACTTCATTTAGATTTACGGACAGAATTTGTCTGCCATGGGACTGCACCAACTCCACTGAAGTAGATTGGATTGGATATTGCTTAACGTCTCATATTTATGCAACTTGGCAGTCTTGGGGAGGGACGCGTTCCTAGTAACGCGTTCCCGGGAACGCGTTCCTTTTTTAGGAACTTTTGTGGGAACGCGTTCCTTTTCTTAGATCAGGAACTTGTAACGTCAAAGTCACTATTTCGTGGGAACTTGGCACGAATTTAACGTTCCTTTATAAGTTCCATTCGTCGTCGTAATCTGGTCAAATTCCAGTAGCTGATATCGTAAACTGCAGTATGAAAATATCTTGTGACATCTTTTGTTTTTGAAAATGGCGCCACCCTTGTCAGATAACCTGCGACTCACTTTAATAAATAAGAGTAATGATAAATTTATTCATTTCACATTTATTAGTTCCTTTTGAGGAACGATTCAGTTCCTTTTTTTATCAAAGAGGAACGAGGATCGTCTCAGTTTCTTTTAAACCAGAAGTAACTTAACTTATCAAAGTTCCTTTTTGGGGGCAACGTGCCCAAGACTGCAACTTGGCTAATCGAGACGAAGGGAGGACGTAAGGGGCGACGCGGGGGGACAAGGGGTGGACAGGCCTGTGCTGGTCAGAACCAGCCACAAGCGTATGGGGGGGGGAACCGGGGGTTCCCCCACTGAAGTATTCACACAGAACATTTCTGATTTCAATAGCTGCGGTAGAGTGGCGGTTTCCGGTCAGATGTTTGTAAGGCCTCATCCCCTCACACAGACCGCTTTCTCTCCACAATCCTGGTTGTACATTTCCTGCAACATCAAAATGCACATAATGTAGGAGGTATAATATTGTTTTTGTGGGTAGTCAATACATAGAGTATGTAGGCTTATGCCAATAGCAAAGCCCATCCATAACATTCCATGCATTTATTGCTTTTTTACACAATACATCCATTACATTGGAAGTGCGAGTTTTACAGTAGACTTACGTAGGACTACTGTTAATCTGGCAGATTGTGAGCTAACCTGTATGTGTATTTTCATCGTCTACAAATCCCGGAGGAGTATATACCGTTCGTCCAACAACTTTGGTTCGGAGCCAGTTGTGCAACGCTACTGCAGCTAGTGTGATCGTTGTTGCTTTTTCAGGATCGTACCTCATTGCTGCACGGAAGATTAGAAAGCGGTTGCACAAAATTCAAAAACCATTTTCGGAGCATCGTCTAGCTCTGGATAAACTGGAATTTAAATCGCATAAATAAATTATCGTTAGCCTAGATAGGTATTTTTGGTTTGGATATTGCTTAACGTCTCATATTTATGCAACTTGGCTAATCGAGACGAAGGGAGAGACGTAAGGGATGACGCAGGGGAACAAGGGGTGGACAGGCCTGTGTTGGTCAGAACCAGCCCCAAGCATATGGGGAGGGCAGGGGTTCCCCCACGTCGTGGTCGTCTCCGTCTGTGTCATCATCCGTCCGTGTTATCATTGTCGTCGCCGTCGGGGAGGTAGTCAAAGGGAAGGGGAAAGTCCCCGAAAGTCTGGCTAGATCCATTACATTTTATTTAACATAGGCCTATAGAGTTTTATAATGTTCTGATACTAACCGGTAATTGTATATTCTCCGATCAAAATGACAATGTATGTTAATAAATGTGTGAAATTAATTATACATACATACGATACATATCGGGATCAGACAAGGCAAGCTCCTTAAACAAATTGTGGTACATCCCCTGTTCCATGCACTTAGCTATCCAGTCTTTAATCCACATTCTTCTTGGAGTTTTAGTTTAAGGCCTACAAGCTTCTTCATCTATTACTCCTGCCATCAAGACAACACATGCGGCAGCAGCTTACCGTTTTCTTTTTTGTTTATTATAATATTTGCGCATTGTTACAACCAAAAATGCTATACGAAATATAGTACCTCAAGTAATAGGACATACACAAAAACAATATATTCCTGCCACCAATCAATCAGAGTAACAAAAAACAAGCATGTATACGCACACAAGAATTCAGGTTCAGTGGGTTTGTTATGACAGTTTTCATTACGCGCGCCATTTCTTAAGATTCCTAACAACTCTAAGTTGGCAGTGTGATAGGTCCACAAAACAATATAATCCTGCCACCAATCAATGACTACGTTTACCACAGGCGCTAGTCCGGCTTACACTGGAGCGGCCTAGCTCTAGGCCGGCCTACATGGCTTGATAAACGCTGTGAGCCGGCCCAGATGGGAACCGATCTAGACTCGTTTCCAAACGAGTCTAGACCGCTTCAATCCAACTAGTCCAGCCTGATAGACACTTTACTGCAATTTGACGGCGGAGCACAGAGGATCCACGTACCAGTGCCATCGTAAACATTGGGTTTGGATCACTGAGGTTGGGATGCGTTCTTGTTTTGCAGATACCTAGATAAGAAGTATTTTTCTTTTAATAATTTTGTTCAGGGAAATTAACCCATATTTGTGATGTCTAAGCCTACTAATAATGAAGGGCTTAATACCAATAAGACTTGGACCTATGATGAAACAGTATTCTTTATTCAATTAATTGCTGAAAAACAACATTATGAAGCTACTTGATGGGAAGAAGTAAGTAGGGTTATATTATAGCCCATGTGCTATTGGGCATTATAATCCAAGATTTGGGCCTAGGTCTAGGGCCACGGATAGGCTTTATGTAGTGGTTGTAGGCCTAGCCTATGAATTATACTCACGTAGAAGTACTATCTTCATTTAATTTTGCTTATTTATAGGCATACATGTAGGACCTAGGGCCTAGGCCCTATAATGCGAGAAATTATAATCAGACGCCCAAGGCCTTATGCTATGAACTTTAATTTAATTTTACACAGAAAAGAAGCAAAATATTATTATTTCATTCTTCTCCAGGTTCCGTAATGCAGAGATATATCGCTCTCTTGTTGTTCGTCCAATGAGTGAGGCTGGATATGAAAGGACAATGGAGCAGATAAGAATAAAATGGAAACATTTACAAGCCTCATACCGTTCTGTCGCAACACACAGCACAAGTGGGAGAAATCGAAAGTCTTGCCCTCACTACCAAGGTCTTCATGAAATACTAGGCGACCGGCCAAACGCCTCAATGTTATAAAAAGGGGTGGATTCAACTGTAATAATAAAAAGTGTAGGGCCTATAATTGTAGGTCTAGGGCCTACCCTAAGCATTGCAAAAGAATATATCCTAAAACTTTATTGTGCTTTGTATTTTCCAGGAGACGGCATTGCAGAGGGAGTGTATACAGTTTTTGACAGCTCTGATATCAACAGCACCTCTTCACTAGTAAGCCCCCTAACAAGTAGAACACCCTCCCCGTTCGTTGGTCAACGCCCTTCGTCAGGTGGCCGGTCATATGCGGCATCATTAGGACGACTGTCGCAGCAGCTTACGACTTCACAGGGAAACTTCGAACTACTAATACGCAATCACCAACAGTCTATGCAAGATCAATTTAAAGAACATACATTATGGGAAGAAAAGCAACAAGAAAAGGCAACATTCCACTTGAGCCTTTCTCTCAAATTCAACCTTCAATCCTACCCAGAGCTGTTCTTCATTCTCCCCAAATGCCACTCTCATCCCAAAGTGCCACTCCACTCAAGCCCCCCTCTCAAATACAACCTTCAATCCGACCAGAAGCATCAAAAAACAAATTCAAAATAATAACACTTGTACCTCCAAGGGTCCCACTCCAGCAACAACCCCTTCCTCAACAACGTCCACTATGCACAAAAATAATAACACTCTCGCCCAGAATCCCAAACCCAACCAACCAACTTGATAAGAAAGAAGTAATAAGTAAATCATTCTTTACAAATAGATTTTGATTTGATCATTAGGATCATTAGGATCATTAACCCTAAAAATCGTGCAAATCGTGAAGAAAGCATGAAAATTTGTGAATTTACTAATTGATCACAAGGAATCCAGAAATCGATGGCCCCAAGTTGAGTTCCTGTAACTTTCTTATTAATTGAATTAATAAAATTAATTGATTAATTAATTAACAAATTTTTTTTAAAGGAGACAACACAGTCGACATTGGTATCAAATGAAAGCTTATTTTACGGAGAATGAATAAATGAAAAAATATTTAAAAATTTATTAATTAATCATCTAATTAATTGAAGTTAAGTAATATTTTACCACTTCGATTTATGTATAATTATGTATACCTAAAATTCTACCGATTGTCATACAATTTCACCCCTTTACTAACATAATGCCAATAAATCCAAATTTTGATGGCCCCAAACAAAATTCCTTCAACTCTCAGATTAATGGATTAATGAAATTAATAATTAGATTAATACCAGTTAAATGTTTGACATTCACAAACCACAGTCAACTGATGTATCAAATAATAACAAAACAAGCATAATAAAAGAGAAAGTGATGGCCCCAAGGTCGGGTTCTTATCACTTTTCCCATTAATTCAATTATTCAATTAACGGCAATTAATCATAAAAATCACAAAATTAATGTACAAATAAAACACAGCATAGTCGACTTATGTATCAAATGAAAGCTAATTTCACGAGTAAATAATGTGTGAAAAAATATTTTTCATTTATTAATTAATCATCCAATTAATGACATTTTAGTAAAATTATACCACTTTTGACTTATGTATAGTTATGTATGCCAAAAACTCTACCGATTGCCATAAAATTTAACCACCTTAATAACATAATGCCAATTAATCCAAATTTTGATGGCCCCAACGAAATTCCGGCAACTCCCAGATTAATGGATTAATGAAATTGAGAATGAGCTAGATTCCCTTAAAATTGTCTTAACATTCAATTATACGCTACGATTGACAATTGTAGTATTAAAAACAATATGATCACAATAAACCTAAATAATGATGGGTCCAAACTGAATTCCACTTAATTATTAATTAATTGAATTAATGGAATTAATTATATTTATTTCAATCAAATGTGTAATAGATCACAACATAGTCGACTTGGGTACCAAATGAAAGCTTTTTTTATGAATAATTAAAATGTGAAAAAATATATTTAGTTAATTAATTAATCATCTAATTAATTAATTAATCATCTAATTAATTAATTAATCATCTAATTAATTACAATCTAGTAAAATTTTACCACTTTGGTTATGTATAGGTATCAAAAACTCTACCGATTGTCATAAAATCTTACCACTTTACTTACACGATGTCAATAAAATAAAATAAAATAATTATAGCACCAAACGAAATTCTTGTAACTTACATTTTATTAAATAAATGAAACTAAGAATTAGCTAGTTCACGTGCCACAGTCAACTGGTGTATTAAATAATAGCCAATTGTATGGTAATTAAGAACTTAACACAATTAATTACACTTTAATTTAATGTAATTAACGGATAGCATATTAATAAACATATGCCTTAATAAAATTCTGTCAATGTTCTTAATTACCATACAATTGGCTATATTTAATACACCAGTTGACTGTGGCACGTGAACTAGCTAATTCTTAATTTCATTTATTTAATAAAATGTAAGTTACAAGAATTTCGTTTGGTGCTATAATTATTTTATTTTATTTTATTGACATCGTGTAAGTAAAGTGGTAAGATTTTATGACAATCGGTAGAGTTTTTGATACCTATACATAACCAAAGTGGTAAAATTTTACTAGATTGTAATTAATTAGATGATTAATTAATTAATTAGATGATTAATTAATTAATTAGATGATTAATTAATTAACTAAATATATTTTTTCACATTTTAATTATTCATAAAAAAGCTTTCATTTGGTACCCAAGTCGACTATGTTGTGATCATATTGTTTTTAATACTACAATTGTCAATCGTAGCGCATAATTGAATGTTAAGACAATTTTAAGGGAATCTAGCTCATTCTCAATTTCATTAATCCATTAATCTGAGAGTTGCAGGAATTTCGTTTGGGGCCATCAAAATTTGGATTAATTGGCATTATGTTATTAAAGTGGTGAAATTTTATGACAATCGGTAAAAGTTTTTGGAATACATACTAAACGAAAGTCAAAAGTGGTATAATTTTACTAAAATGTAAATAATTGGATGATTAATTAATAAATGAAAAATATTTTTCACACATTATTTACTCATGAAATAAGCTTTCATTTGATACCCAAGTCGACTATGCTATGTTTTATTTTGTACATTAATTTTGTATTTTTTGTGATTAATTGCCGTTAATTGAATTAATTGAATTAATGGGAAAGTGATAAGAACCCGACCTTGGGGCCATCACTTTTCTCCTTTATTATGCTTGTTCTGTTATTATTTGATACATCAGTTGACTGTGGTTTGTGAATGTCAAACATTTAACTGGTATTAATCTAATTATTAATTTCATTAATCCATTAATCTGGGAGTTGAAGGAATTTTGTTTGGGACCATCAAAATTTGGATTTATTGACATAATGTTAGTAAAGGGGTGAAATTGTATGACAATCGGTAGAATTTTAGGTGTACATAATTATACATAAATCGAAAGTGGTAAAATATTACTAAAATTCAATTAATTAGATGATTAATTAATAAATTTTTAAATATTTTTTCATTTATTCATTCTCCGTAAAAAAAAGCTTACATTTGATACCAATGTCGACTGTGTTGTCTCCTTTAAAAAAAATTTGTTAATTAATTAATCAATTAATTTTATTAATTCAATTAATAAGAAAGTTACAGGAACTCAACTTGGGGCCATCGATTTTTGGATTCCTTGTGGTCATATTAGTAAATTCACAAATTTTCATGCTTTCTTCACGATTTGCACGATTGTTTATATATATTGGATCTTATAGAACCCCACTACAATGTATCTTCTACGTAAGTAAGCTTAGTATAAGATTACATTTAGACCTATTATCATCATATTTATACATTGTGTACCAGCCATATAATAATCAAGTACTTATAATCTTGTTTAAATTTAGTTCCAAAAATTTAAGTTCTAGATTTACATTTGGCACAAGGCATACTAGGTACTAGGTACTTATTTTTTTCTATAAATGTTTTTAGTATTACAAAACTTACGTGAGCTATACATTGAAGGCTTTAGGCTAATAACTTAGTATACCATTGGATGTCCTATGAAAATGTCTAAATTAATTCTATTTTACATCATATTCATGCATTGTACTAGTTGAGTCATTTCTTGAAGAAATACATAATTGTTGGCTATAATGACGTTTGTTGTAATGACTTAGCTGTAATACATTTCATTTCCACTCCTTTCCGGCCTAGTCTCTGTCATTTCTCCGGAACTCCAGATTGCCTCAATGGCGCGGTTGCAGCCAAAATGACGGCAAATGTGGTCACGAACGTCCATCATGTTATAAGCATCTCTGGCTCTTGCAACGACTAGCTCTGGTTGAGGATGTATATTGTCAGCTTCTCTAACGTTTTCCATCCATTGTTCCATAAATTGTTCTTTGTTGTTTTCCACAAGATTATGCAATGTGCAACATGCTGCAACAACATGTGGAACAAACTCGTAGTGTATATCCAGTCTTTTTAACAGGCAACGCCATCGAGCTTTTAGTCGGCCGAAAGCTATTTCTAAAGAGATATACATTGAACAACTCTTCTTCCGCACTCAACCTCCTTTGCTGTGTGTAGCCTTTGATTAGCCAGTCAAGCAGCGGGTAAGCCGGATCTCCAGCTATCATCAAAGGAACGTCCAAGCCATCGATAATTTTGGGTAAAACTGGTAAAAAGTTTTCAGCATTTTGGAAGATAGATAACAATGCTAACACTCGTGCATCGTGCGCACTTCCTGGGGTGTTACAGCTTATGTTTCTGAAACTAATTGCAATATGTCACCATTGTAAAGCCTAGGCCTATAGTTGAATACAATAGCCCAGAACTTCCTGTTACAGTTTCCAGGTAGTTATCTTAATTATCATAAATCATAGTAGTTAGTAATAATTAACTGTTTTTGTTCCCAGGTGATTGTACAGTGTGCTTAATAATAATAACTTAAAACTTACCGATAGCGATTGTCAACCACAGCTTGTAGGATTACAGAACGCCATCCTTTTCGGTTTTCATAGTCCTGATACCCATCCAACGGAGGGTGGCCAAAGGCCAAAGGCTAGCAACTGCGTGGAAACCGATTCTTAGCATAGTTAAGAGTGACATGATAAGGAATAAAGCTCCAACAAGACAACTACAAACAACACCATTAATTCCACCACAGACCGTTCACGAAAGTATCACTGACGCACGGCGAAAAACAAGAAGCCAGACTAGATTTGCTAGGGACCAAGCTAATGTTAGACAAGTGGGTACTGCCCCATGCAACACAGTTACACAATACGACCTCGCCGCCCCGCACCATCTCCAGGAGAGTGTATATGACCTCGTTGCCCCGCAACTTTTTTCGCCGGAGAGCACGAGAGCACGGACGCGGCAGCAGACACGCATTGTAGAGGTGGACAACGCTTCAGTACGAGTTTGATTGGATATTGCTTTACGTCTCATATTTATGCAACTTGGCTAATCGAGAACGATGAGATTTGGATTGGATATTGCTTTACGTCTCATATTTATGCAACTTGGCTAATCGAGACAAAGGGAGGGACGTAAGGGATGACGCGGGGGGACAAGGGGTGGACAGGCCTGTGCTGGTCAGAACCAGCCACAAGCATATGGGGAGGGCAGGGGTTCCCCCACGTCGTGGTCGTTTCCGTCTGTGTCATCATCCGTCCGTGTTGTCTTTGTCGTCGCCGTCCGGGAGGTAGTCAAAGGGAAGGGGTTCCCCGACGACGACCCAGAGCTCGCCATTAGTTTCAGGGAGTGAAACTCCCTTATTCACGGGCCAAACCGCGAGAAGGTGTCGAGTTGGAATTTGAAGAGGTCGACGACCAAAGAGGAAGGACCCTGATGATGGCTCCTGAATTGGTGCCGAAACGTTGGTCGGTGAACCACGTCGAGCCACGGTTTTACCCGTAAGTACAATACTACTCACATCAGCAACCGTGAAAGTTTAAAACATTGCATATATATATATATAACAACATATTATGAAAAACCTGTTTGTGTCATAGTGTTCAAAGCCAAATGACTGCTTTTAAAATTTCAGAAAATAATAAAATATTTATTATAGTATTATTTCATGTAACAAGACGTAACAAATTTTTTTAAGTAGTTTGTATCTGTCAGGTACTTTTTTAATAAAAGTATTTTGTATCTTTACCTAGGTACATTTTTAAAAAGAATCTTGTACCTGGTTCTAGGTACATTTAAACAAGAGTATCTACATCTATATCTAGGTTCAAATAAAAATGATCTTACCTGACACTGTATGTGGTTAGAGAGTTATGGCCGGTTCACATAAAGTCATAAGAAGTCGTATGGTTTAGTCCTAGTCGTAGTCGTAAGATTTACCATGGGAAGGATAGGACTGTCACAAGGTCTAGTCCGTCGTAGCATGTCGTAGTTGTTGTCGTAAGAAGTTGCAAGGTTTCATCTTTCTTGTGATTTCTTGTGACGAGCGAATCAGACGTTGAGACGTCACTTGCGACAGACCAATGAGATGATACCTACCCCCACCTACTTCTAACCTACTCGAGTCAGACGCGAGATTATATTAAAGTAACTCGCTGATAGTTGAGGGACTATTTCCGGTTTCCGTCAAAACTGAGTATTCTTCGATTTGACACCTTGTTTACGATGGAAGATTACGATTTTGAACACGATGATAATGTGGTGTCCTTGCACACCACTAGTAGTAGTAGTAGGATTTAGTACCTAATGGTAGTCATTATACTTCATATCATATTAACTATTTATTAGATACACATAATTCACTTGATACATGGTTATGCACAGTTATGTAGATGTTTCCCCAGGTAAGGAACCACAGAGGAATGGCGTCGGAAAACGCCCCTTCTTTACCAAAGACTCTTTGGTACACATACAGTTAGTAGAACCCTTGAACTGCTGTTGTGCAGTTCATACCACTGGTAAACTTAGGAAGTAAAGGCGTGGCCTGTAAATATGGGTACCGCCTACTCCAGTACCTAGTTTCCCTACATTATCTGGATACATTACCAATTCCCCTAGGCTTAATTTCAAAGCAGGGTAACAACCAGAAGAAATATAAAACATAATGAAACCAGCATGATACAGAAATTTTACAAGAATAGTTCTTACATACTCATTGTTACACATCAAACCGTACTTTGTTTTTTTTAATCTTACAGGGTATCGTTTCCTCAAACCCTGGCCCAGAAGGCTTTTCCAAGGCCGGAGTATGGTGGCTGGGGTGACGTATTATGGGTTTTTTTCCCTGATCGGAAACAACTCAACCACTGTATCCTGCCTTGGAGAAGTGTTCTGTTCACCTTCTCATTTGCACTAACTCATCATCATCACTTTTGAAATCACATTTTCAAATATTACTACTTTGTACCTTAATCTCCCTCTCCGCAAATTATACGGCGGGTCCCTCCTCTTACAACATTTACTCCGATCAGCTAATAACTGAGTTACCTGTCTTTTTCCACACTATGTCCTCTCCTGGACTAACTTATACGTGACTGGGAACCTAACTGGTGGATATTTTGCCTTGAATCCATTTCCTGTTTCTGATTACCTCTATAATCCCTTATCAGCACTCTGTCATCAACTGCAAAGGACTTACTCCTAGAACCATGTGCCTTTCTGTATTTGCTTAGACTGTTGCTGTTCACGAAAGAGGATGGTGCTTTGGGAGATCGCATCTCTACCTAGTTCTGCATACTCTATTGAGAAATGCTTATCCGAGTTTCCCCTGTTGTACATGAACCTATTTCTTATACAACAAAAGGAACTTAGAAATAGCTTGATCCATTTGCGATCCAGACTCTAGTAGGACGTTATTTTGGATTGAAAGTTCAACCATGTTTTCGGCTATCCATTGGTAGCGGGGATTATATGGAGAAAAAACTTTGTCGAATTACCATGGGACTGCAAAAACTTTTGAAAACATCTGCGGACTGGAATGGAGGACCATTGTCCTGATACTACTAATTTGGTACACAAATTGCGCAAAGGAGGTACGAAGGTCTTCGAATAGTAATGGACCGCCGCGTAGATGGAATTAAAATTTTCCACCACATTTGGAATATGCGGTCCCTAACACCAAGAAACATTTTTTGAATGAAGAGGACCCAGAAAATCAAGATGCACACGTTTCGAAAGTTTTGTTACATTCCTCCCAAACATGCAACTGTGCTTTTCCTGGTGACGCCTGTGGAGCTAACAACTTATGCAATAAGCAGCTACTCTTCGATTTGTTTATCTATGTTAGGCCACCAAAATACTACTTGCCAAGTCCCTTCATTTTCCTACTCCTAAATGGGCTGGTCATGTAGTTCGGCTAAGAAATGAGCTTGAAATTTGGATGGATAATCACTCGATAGCCCCACATGAGAACTCCATGCTCACTGAAAGTTCTAAACGATGGTAGATAGGGCATAGGCTCCGGTGCTAAACCTGTCAGTTGATTCTGGCCAACCCCTTTTACAACAAAATTGTAAACAACTTTCGATAAAATACTGTTACTTCGCGTTTCCCTTTGCTATGGTCTTTGCAAGACACTGGTAAGTTACTAGGAAGTTACAAAATTAATGTAGGAAGTTATGTGCTCGCAGATTCTTACATTGAGAGGACAGTCGCGAAAATTGCAATTCCGCTACATTATTCGCGAGACTAACATACGAAATGTCCAAATGAAAAACCAGAAAGAAAGAATGCATACCTCTGCAATCACTGGGCCGCCATCACTGGAATACCACTTAGGCCGAATTATAATCGTCAAGGCCTTGGTGATCATTTCCAGTAGAAAATGTCTGCCATACAAGTATTGAAAAATTTTTGTACAACACCCAATAATGCTTTGGGGCTTCTCTAATCAATCTGCGAATAATGTACTTCATGTTTGGTCAAGGTGGCGGCGGGCATAGGCAATCGGGCGGCCCGAATTGTCTGGCATAACATGCACTAAGACGGGCCCAACCCCTACGCACTAGCATCGGCCATAACCAATTTAGGGTTTATCAGGGTCCGTAGTGTGTTAGATAGGATAGATGACAAGATTTTCTTGACTTTATCAAAAAACCACCACCCTACAGCTATGATCAAATTTGAATCCGCATATCCTTTTCCAGTAAATGGGTACCATGGTTTTCAACCAGAAACCCATGTTCGGGAATGAACTTTGCGTAGAATGTCACAAGACTATTAGGCTCGTCGCTGTGAAATATTCCTGAGGACATGGTGCATTAATACTGCATCTACTTTTTGGAGAGGGACGCAACCCTATCCCGATCAATGGGTATGTCCTAACATTGACACAGAACTTGGAGAATTGACCATTTACTTTTGCTGTACTGTGAAACCACTTTCCCTCTATTGGCCTAGAACTCTCGTTCCAATCGTTCGGAATGGTGTCTTGTCGTGTTCTATACCTGTAACTAGGAGATCATCCAAAATACTCTAATTCCTGGATATCGCTAACAATTGTTTCATAATTCTTTGAAAAATACCAGGTGCGGACGATACTCCGTACGGAATCCTATTGTACCTAAACAGACCTTTATGAGTAGTAATATCCTACATACTTTTTTAGAAATCTTCTCGTTAATTTCAATTTGGTTGTAGGCCATAGTCAAGTCTAATTTAGTAAACTGCTTGACCGCCTGGTAATCGTTGCAAACAAGTCATCGTCCTTGGAAAAACAGGATATCTATCACTCTCTCTAAACACGGATTGAGTGTTAGTTTAAAATCGCCACATATGCGAACACTGCCATCTTCTTTTGGTTACGGGAAAAACTATAGGAGTACCCCACATCGCTAAAATCCACTGGCGTAATAATACCTAGATTAGTTTAATCTCTCTAACTCTGCTTCTAACCTTGGGTCGTAATGAATACGGTAGATGCCAGCATTTATAATTTTGGGTATAGCATTTTCCTTTACATGTAAAGCTACCTTTAGCTTTAGTAATGTTCCTAACCCTTCTGAAATACTTTAAAAGGAAATTTTGCAATTAATGCTTCCATTGCTGCCTTATATGCTCTACTTCACTGAAATGTTACTGTTACCTAGCCACCTGTGGAGGCTCGCCTTCATGTTGTTGGCACATTCAACATCGGTAATCCAATTTTCCCCAAACAAGGTTCTGTAAGCAACCAGTCTCCTCTGTCTGCCTAGAATAGGAGACCACCATTTGCAATGACCTGTAATTGTAAAGAATGAACCTGTCCACCTTTAACCTTACATTTTTACCATCACCACTTTGTCCTTAGGTGTGGAATGCTATGCTTGGCATACGTTTGTAAAGTTCAATTCGATGGTTGGAATACAAGGATGCTTGAGTATATTGTTGCAAGAGAATTTGAAAGAGAACGGCTCGGTTACTGCAGAACCGTGTCTAAATGCATGTCTTTACTAAACTATCCTCCAGAATTACCTTGCTTATTGGAGGCATACAATCTGTCTTTGAGTTCAATTGGAAACAATACACTAGAATTCATCCAGGGGTTTATCCACTGGTGTATCGCCATAGATAAGAACTGCGTTGGCTTAGTTTCCTCTATTAATTAGCTTGGCTACGACAGTGCCTTGGCAATATGCCCGCTGTCCTTTTGCATAAATTACAAATAACTGTTGAATTTACAGTTATCTCTAGTATGGTTTTCTCCAATTGCATGAAAAACATCGATATTTGCTTTTGAACATACCTCCCTACTGTTGTGAAAGAACCGGAAACTGGGTTACCACTGCGGGTGCTGCTGTCGATCGGACTGTAGGCTTTGGCTTGCTCATGAACTTTCCCTCGTGGTTGTAGGCCTAGATGAATGTAAACCGGCCTGGACGCCTTCCCTCCCCCATGGCTGTGGCTCCTTCTGCGCGGCGGCTTCTAACGGGGCTGCTAGGGCTAACTGGATCTTCGACTGTGGGTTCACCCTTCTCTAGAAGACGAACTCGAATCCTATCGGAACGTAGACCACACATGAAACGGTTCTCGAAGAGCTTCGCTTTAATCCTTGGTCAAATGCCACAGTATGTAGTGAGAACTTTTGATTCTAGCTACGAAAATCTTGGCTCGACTCGTTATCCTGTTGGACAGCTTGGTGAATTTGTATCTTTCCACTATTTTCCCTGGAGCCGGACTTATGTGCTTGGCAGTACTTCCCTAGCTCATTGTACGCTAGATCTCTTGGTTTGTCAGGGCACACAACCCAAGAAGCAATGTGTATGTTCTTGCTCCCACTACTGTTAGAAAAGTGCTCTTTTTCAAATTGTCTTCAATTTTATTGCAAGTTACAAAATTTTTCAAACCTGTCATGTATGCAGTCCATGTTTCCTCTGCTGCATCATAAGGCCCCAATGACCCATTTTGGACATTGTGAAAATCACGAAATCACCTTGTCAAATGGCGTCGTATCTCGCCTAGGCCTAGAGCACGGCCTAGGGCCTCGAAATTATGTTTTGAATATTCACAGTACCTTCCATTTACCTTCGTCGCCAACTGTGGTGTCCTTGCACACCACTAGTATAGTAGTAGGATTTATACCAAATGGTAGTAATTATACTTCAATTCATATTAACTATTTATTAGATACACATAATACACTTGATACATGGTTATGCACATTATGTAGATGTTTCCCCAGTAAAGAACCACGAGAATGGCGTCGGGAAACGCCCCTTCTTTAACCAAAAACTCTTTGGTACACATAAGTTAATACAACCCTTGAACTGCTGTGGTGCAGTTCATACCACTGGTAACTTAGGAAGTAAAAGGGGTAGCCTGTAAATATAGGTACCGCCTACTCAGACCTAGTTCCTACATTATCTGGATACATTACAGATAATGCCAATGATGATGATTGTACGGATGAGTTATTCATCCACATGATTCAAAAGTACTCTGTCTTATACGATAAGAGTAATCTAAAACATAAAGATGCCAGATATGTAGAGAATGCGTGGCAGGCTCTGGCTGACGCCCTCAGCATTGAAGGTAGGTTTACTACTTGAATACTTACTTAAGTGTGCATTCTGATAGATTTTGTCTATATTATAGTCTAGGCCTAGATCCTAGGCCTACCTAGAACTAATAGTTAGGACCTGAGCCCGACAGTCTAGGTCCCAGGCCTAGATATAAGTTGAAAGTGGGGTTATGTATGCATGCAGCTGTAGGTAAAGAACTAGGTAGGTCTAGGTAGGCCTATGCCTATGTTAGGCCTAGGCCCTACCTAAGCTATGCTAGGCCTACCTAGAACTAATAGTTTGTTATTTGCCCTAGACCTGAGCCCGACAGCCTAGGTCACAGGCCTAGAGATGTTGAAAGTGGGGTTATGTATGCATGCAGCTGTAGGTAAATAACTAGGTAGGTCTAGGCCTATGCCTATGTTAGGCCTAGGCCCTACCCAAGCTATGCTAGGCCTACCTAGAACTAATAGTTTGTTATTTGCCCTAGACCTGAACCCGACAGCCTAGGTCCCAGGCCTAGAGATAAGTTGAAAGTGGGGTTATGTATGCATGCATCTGTAGGTAGGGAGGCTAAAGCTGTTTTCGTGTAGGTCTAGACAAGCAAATACAAGTAAATCGTGAGATAAAAGCGTCATGGCGCGACCAATGCAGGTGGCTGCACGCGTCAAGATTTGCCTATGTACACTGCATACTATAAAGATTTATCTACAACTCGCGATCCATATTTTTTACGAAGTGGCTATTTAACCGTAGGGTATGGAAGAATTTACAATAACAATTCGTCCGTAGCACCCGTTCTCGTTGCTTTGGTGTGGTGTCAAAGTAGGCCTAGGGCCTACGTTTATTATTTCGAGTACAGGATCTTCATTAAATTATTGGGGAAGAAAACAAGACGATATGCGCTCTGGTGGTTTTGGATACCAAATCTATGATTGAGAATGGCTACGTTTTTCCCAAAGAAAGCTGCTAATTTAAAACAATTGCTCAGTTTCCCAATGTAAGAACAAAGCAAGCGATCAACGGGAACAACGGGTCTTGTGGTTAGCGTATCTGCTTCCAATGCAGAAGGTCCCGGGTTCGATTCCCGTCAAAGTAAGAAGTTTTTTATCTTCTGATTTGGACTTGAGTCCATCAGTTCTTGTCTTAGGAGTTTGTAAACGGTGACTTTGGAGCCGTCCTAGCAACGAAGCACATAATAAATTTCAGAGTTGTTCTGAATCGGCCTTGTTGATTCTGGCGTTGATTCGCGGGTGTTCGCACTGTCCCTACCACTGATTGCTATATTTCCTATTAAAAATATCGATCTTTGGTTGGTTATCGCTCACTCGTCGATTGCGTCGGGGCCTGCAGGGTTGGCTTGGTCGCTTTGATTTAAAGTCCCCCACTGAAAATCAGTTATATAACTGAGTGGGTAGACTCTAAATAAAATTTATTTATTTATTTATTATAAGCTTTCATACTTTTCCTAAAGATGGACAGTACGTTTATGTCGAAAATGCTTTCGGTGATAAAGAAAAAGTTGACATGAAGAAGGCGTGGATCAAGGCATTGCGCATTGACAAAAATGTCTCGAATTCAATGGTATTTGTTCTGTTCTGTTATTATTCCTATTTAGTTACCAAAGGCCTAGGCCTATTATTTATTATTGTTCATCCCGCTTCCAGTAGCAGTAGCTTCATAGTAGGCCTAGGCCTATTCTGTTTTTTTATATTAGTATTGAGTTTAAATTTTAAAGTAATATACACCCGCATTTTTTTCTAGTGGACATCGCTAAAACACTTGGACCAGGCTGAAGCGAAAGTATATCCGGCAGCGTAAGTTCCTCAGTGAACCACCAAGGAGCGAAGCCCTGCTGCGCCCTAATGCCAAATAAGTCTTTTCGAAGCATGGTTTTCCCTTGAGAAGCACGTTGCTACAAGGAAGTAGAAGGCCTAGTCTTTTGCTCATATCTCTCCTTTAAACTTACTTTAAAATCAATGCAGAAAATTTAAAATTTTCCCCTGGTCTATTTTTTTATTTTTTTTCCCTTTACTACTTAATTTAAAAGGGAAAACAAATAAATGCCTCTTCCCAAAATAAAGTTTGCATAATAAAGTAATCCACAGACGGTGCAGGGTTTGATTTCTGGGAAATGTTGACTTGCAAAATTTTTTGGGTTTGGGTGATTGAAAAACATTTCAGCGGGGACTTCATTTTGGGTTTCCCATCGTAAGCCCCAAAGATCCGCCTCCGGCAATTTTTTTTTTCTTAAATACTTTTACCTTTTTTCAGTGTTGCGTAATGTATTATCGCTCTTGGCTTGCAGAATCTATTATATTTATGGTCTACTAGCGTGGGGTATTCCACTGATTTCCATTTAAAAAAATTCGAGTATAAAAAATAAGCTTGTACGCAAAAATAAGACCTCGCAATGTCAACTCTGTCGCTCGGGAGACATACCTCTTTGAAACCTTCTGCCATTGACGGCCTTTTTCACGTAAAAACTGTTAAAAAAATTTATTTTAAAAATGATTATAAATTCTTGTGCAGAAATACAAAGACAGATCAGGAAAAAAAAAAATTTGTATTTCCCTAGAAGTAATAATAAATAAGGTAAAAGGGGCCCCTAGAGGTTTGTCCCCGATTTTTTAAAAATTATCTGATCAATTTTTAAAAACTTAACAAAATTTCCGATAAGCAAAAAATAAAAAGACATTTTTTGTCTCAATTGAGTGCTCAAACCTAAATCTTTTTTGGGGCTCATCCCCTTGTTTTGTAACCATTTTTTAGCTATATTTCTGAGGTTTCTGAAATGCCTATGAACTTAAAAACCTTTGGCGTTGTGTTGTGTTTCATTTTTTTTTAAGTAACGGTCATTCTACTTCGATTGTTTATTTTTGATTGGATTTGTTAATTTTTTTTTCAAAATGTTTCCTTCCTCAGGGTTGTTTTTTTTTTAGTTTATTTGTTTTGTATTCCAAATGACCCGATAATGGCTTTTGTGGGTTTCATTGAGATAAAACAATGTAATATGTTTTTGTGAAAAAATAAAAAAAAAAAAAAAATTTATTATTATTATTATTATTATTATTATTATTATTTTATTATTATTACTAATTTAAATTTTTTTTTTATTGGTGTATTTCATACAACTCGGAAAAACCCGGAGCAAAACATGTTTACGGACACGTAAAGTATTTCCATGGTATCTTTTTACATACCTACTTTTACTTTGTTTTAACTCAACTAAAAAAATCTTTAAAATATAGTTTGTAGATGATTTTTTTCTTCTGCTGTGTACGGTCGTGGCCGTTTCTTGTCGCCACCTAGCATTTGTCTTCGGACTAGGGGGAAAACCACAAAAACGTTCAGGATGGGCTGTCTCGGAATCTCGAAGTATCTTTCTTAGTTTAAAAATTTACGAACTATTCTACACGTGTTGAGTATTACTGCCTTTGGTCTCGATGAAAACATTGGGGGGAAAGATCATTTTTTTAATGCTTTCATGTGTTTCTGCGGTATGAGCCATTACCGATTCACGTAGGGATTGTTTTTTTAACTTTTTCTGTTTCCACATTTCTTGACTCAATTGAAATTTCACTATACTTGTCTTTTTTTTTCTTCCATGTAGTTGACGTTAGGCACATTGGGGGGCAACGTCCATAAGGGAGTTTCTTGTTTTTTGTCAATTAAAATTATATCCGGTCTGTTGTGATGTATATTTTTGGTCGTTTAACTGTGCGGTTGAAATATAATTTGAAATCTTTGCTATCAGTATTTTTCCCCGGGTTTGTATTTTAAAAAAGGTTTGGGTTGTTCATGAGGTTGTACTTGATTGCTTTTTTTTTGGTAATAAGTTACTCTTTTTTTATGTCTGTAGGGGTAATCCGTTTGACATAGTGACTGGCCCCGGATAGATGTGTTCGATTGTTTCCCCCTTACACTACATTTTCTACATTGATCGTTTATGTCGCATTTTTTAAAAAGTATTTTTTATAATTTTTTTTTTTGCAATCACTTGTCTTAAATAGCCGCAAAAAACCCTTCTTTTTTCTCCAAATAGTTCCCCTTTGTTTAACCCCCTTTTTTGATGCTTTAATATCTACGTGACCTTTATGTAGTTCTCATAATGTTCTTGTGTGGGGTCTTTCTGAGAGACAAACTCTTTTGAAGCCAGTTTGAGTTTCCCTTGTAGTTAATTTTTTGTTTGCAATTGAGTGGATTAATGTTTGTCAGCTACACCACAGCCCTATGCGTGTTGTTGGTTCTCTTTGTAAAAAAATATTTTCAAAAAATTCTAGTTTTTTTATAATAAAAGTTGTTCGATAAATTAGGCCTCGTCCCCTTGTTCCCCTTGGAAGTGTCAATCTCTTTTGCTGTTTTAGGATGATCATTCTGTTTTTTTAGAAAGTGTAGTACAGTTAATTTTCCAGCGCGTGGATGTTGTCTTGTCCATTTAATGATTCCAAATGAATATGTAGTACTGGTATAGCTATGTTTTTATTGCTGTGATCTTGCTTTTACCTTTTTAGTTGCGTCTTGGGGGAAAAAGATTTTAGTGCTTTTTGTATTATCTATCAATTTTTCTTTATTTTTATGTTCAATTTGGCAGTTTGTGAAATCCTAAATATTTGTAAAATTCTTTATCATCCTTTACCCCAAAATCCTATTTCATCATCTAGCTGGAACTCTTCTGCCTGCTTAACCTTTCCCCCTTTTCATATGTAGCGTCTTACACTTGTCTACCCCAAAACTCCATGCAGATATCTTGACTAAATTCAAAGAAGTTTGTTTAAACTGTTTAGTTGACAAAATTTGATGCATATAACTTTAGCACCATGAAGAATGGTAGAAATTTGTGACATACCATTTTATTGCCCTTTAAAATTTTAAAATCCGTATTTTTGATTCGTTAACCTAGCGACAGGGGTTTTTAATGACAACAAAACCATAATGCCTAAATGAGCCCCTTTGGAAAATGCCACGTTTAATTTGGATTGGATCGAGTTATCTGCGGGTTTTTTTCATTTTTAGTTTTAGGTTGTTCTCCATGTCTTCTTTACTGTCTTCAAAAAATTTTAAAATTACGGGGTTTTTTTATATTTTTTGTAAAATCTGAATAACCCTGTGTTGGTGTTGATCATAAGCTTTCTTGAGTCAATGTATTTACGTAATATTCTTTTTTATTGTGTGCCTGGTTCATTACAGTAGAGTGATAATGAGTTGTTCTTTACACCCCCTGCGAGTTCTTACAGATTTTTTTTTTTTCCCGGGGCCATGAATTGTATTCTTCGAATGCTTATATATTTTATTTGTTATGCATAAAGTAAATATTTTATATTATTGGTAGACATGTAATTGGCCGATTTTTTATTGGGGTTTTCTTCGTGTCTTATCTTTCGGTTTGAAAAAGGGGTTACTCCTTTCGTAAAAAATTCGGTATTTCTTTAACCCCTTTAAACCTTTAAACTTTTTCTAATTTTTTGTGATTTAGTATTAAATTTCTTATCCAAAATTTTTTAAATATTATCATTACCTGGGTTTTCCAGCTATGTGTAGCACTGATTGCCCTTTTAAATTCATCAACAGTTTCCTTCGAATCTCATCTCTTTAAACATCGCTCTCCTAGCTTTTTTCGTCTTGATCCTTGTGCATCCGGGTTTGTGGCTACCGGGTTTTACCCCAAAATTCCCGCCCAAACTCTTCTATCTCCGTTTAGTTGGTGCTCCATTTCCTGTTTTTTTCTTCGGTACAGAATTTTTTTTGGTAAAACTGTTTTTGTTTTTCTTTGAACATTCGTTTTGTTTTTTTTCAATGCTACATTCTCTATATTTTTTTTAATCTTTAGCAAGAGCACTTAATTTTTGTTTAGTGTATCAAAAAATTCGTGAATAAATTTGTTCAGGTTTCATGTTTTTTTGTGAACCTTGATTCTTTTAAATTATTATTTTAAATTTTTATTTTTTTATTATTTTTATTTTTATTATTATTTTTTATTATTATTATTTTTAAATTTTTATTATTATTATTATTATTACTATATTATTTATTTTATTATTTTTTCAAATTTTAAAGGGTTTCGCGGCCCGGTAAATAATTTAAACCCAATTTTTGGGCTGATTTGATTGGATGATTTCGATCCAAAACACTGGACTCGGGGTACACTGAAGCCAAAGATTTGGTTGCATATGTGGATGACTCTTTTCAGTTTGGCCACATGGTAGGGAAACTACATGCTTTTTGGGGCTATTTGAAAAGCATCCCTCCAAGCATTCAGTTTACTATGGGAAATTTGGACGAATGGCCAACTACTTTTCTGGAATTCTGTCACGAGAGGAAACATACCTGGAAAGCCCTTTACGCAAGCCCCCTATACCCCAAATTTTACCCGCATGAGACATCCCATCAAACCCCCCGCCACAGAAACATTTTGTTATTACACGCTGGGACCGAGCTTTAGACTGTTTAGAGAACAAATTTGGAAAAGGAAAAAGGGGGTACTCAGAGAAAACATTATTAACAATGGCTAAGTAATGCAACCTCACAGGGCTTTGAACAGGCCACAGAGAAACAAGATAAAAAAGACGTAGTTGAAGATGAGGCACCCGGGAACATCACGAGAGCCCTTCCCGCCTTACTGAAGTACACACGGGCAGAATCGGTCGCATTTTAGCTAAAAAAGAATCAAAAAACTGTTTTTACTCCGGAAAAAGGTAGCCAATTTGATGAAGCCAGTCAAAATATCATTCCACTCAAAGATGGTTTTTACCAAATTCCCTTTCAAGTGTGGGTTTTGGGTTTTTTTTAGGCCAAAAATGCAGGACAGTGGGAACAAGACTTAAAAAACATAAGCTCATTGTAGGGATGCTCGAGAAAAACATCACGGTGGCTAAACATGCTTGTGAAAAAAGTTAACAAACCCAAAACATAAATTCTGTTTGAAGTGCCCAATAGTTTTCAAAGAGCCTCTTTACTTCCAAGTTGGCTAAGAGTCCATTGAAATTGCAAAAAAACCAAACAATTTTAATGGGGATGTTGGGTTTAAGCGGGGCGGGTCGTGGCGCCTATATGAAAAGGGTTCAAAACAATCCAAAGTGGGGCCCTATCAAAAATTTGCTTTTCCCCCCACATCTACTTCCGGTTTCGAATACAGACCTTCTCGTCCTCCCTGTCCCAGAACGGATCAGCCCAAGAAAAATGGAGTCCGAGAAAAAAAATGATGGGAACGTACCAGAAACTCTCAAATGTTTTTTTGGGCTTTTAAAATGTAACGCATGTTTTTTAAAGGCGGGGGGCCCGGTCATGGTAACTGTTTGTTTTTTTGGTTTTGTTTTTCTATGTAAACCCTTTTCTGGGCTTTTTTTTTTGTAAGTTTTTAGAATTAAAATTTTTTTTTCTGAGGGTAGCCCACACGTTGGCCCCGAAAGTCAAAAGAATTAAAACAGATTCGACGCGGCGAAAATTTCCCCCCCAAAAAATTTTGTTAATTTTTATTATTTTTATTATTATTTTTTTTATTATTATTATTATTATTATTTTATTATTATTTTATTGGATGTATTTCAAAAAACCGGCAAAACCGAACTAACATGTTTACGGACTACGTCGTACTTCCCTGGTTCTAATTACATACCTACTTTTTACTTTGTCTTAACTCTAACAAAATAATCATTTATAATAGTTTGAGATGTGTTTTTTTTCTTGTTACGGTCGTGGGCCCATTCTCGCGCCACCTAGGGATTTGCCTTTGGCATCGGAAACCACGAAACGATGTCAGGTGGAAAACGTCTCGGAAACTCGAAAACATTTTTAGTTTAGAAAATTTTCGAACTATTCTACACGGTTGTATAAAATGCTTTTTTTAGTCTCGATGTAAACATTGGGTGGAAGATCTAGTTGTTTAATGCTTTCATGTAGCTTTTCGGTATAATCCATTAGCCCATATCCGTATGGGATTGATTTTTCCCTTTTTTTGTTTCCACATTTCTTGATCCAATTTCAAGTTCACTATACTTGTCAATTTTTTTTCTTCTGTAATCTCGACGTTTTGGCCATTGGGAAAAGCAACGTCAAAAAGGGGTTTTTTTTGTTTCTTCTTGTCAATTATAAAATTATTCCGGGCTGTTTTGATGTTGTTTGGTCTGTTTTAACTGTGGGGGTCGTAAATAATTTGAAAAACCCTTTTCTATTAGTACTTTCTCCGGTTTGTTTTGTAGTAGGTGTGTGTGTATCAATGAGGTTTTTATTGATTGTAGTTTTTGGTGAAAAATTGTTGCTACTTTTGGGTTATGTTGTAAAGGGAAACGTTTTACATAGTGCTGGGACCCGGATATATTTGGGGTTTGTTTTTTCCCCCCCCTTACACTACATTTTCTACATTGATCGTTTACGTCGCATCTTTAAATGTATTTTTTTTTATAATTTTTCGTTGCAATCACTGTCTTGAAAGCCAGCATAAAACCTTTGTTTTTTTTCCAAAAAATTCCCGTTGTTTAAACCACCTATTTGTGCTTTTTTATCTACGTGCCCCTTTTTGTTTTCATCAAAGTCCTTGTGGAGGGGCTTTTCTAAGACGTAAAACTTTTGAAAACGTCGTTATGAGATTCCCCCGTAATTGAATTTTCGTTTTTCTAGATTTAGTGGGTTAATGATTTGTCAGCTACACCACAGCCCTTGAGTGTTTTTGGTTGCCTTTGTAAAAAAAAATTTTCTTAAAATGTATAGTTGTTTATAATATAAGTTGTTCAGATCAATTAGGCCTCGTCCTCCTTGTTCTCTTGGAAGTGTCAATCTCTCTATTGCTGATTTAGGATGATGCATTCTGTGTTTAGTAAGTGTAGTACGAGTTAATATTTCCAGCGCGTGGATGTCTGTCTGTGTCCATTTAATATTATTATTATTATTATTATTATTAATATGGCTTTGTGGAAAACGATGTCAAAGTATTATAATACAAAATTGCATGTAATATTATTATTATTTTAATAAAAAAAAAAAAAAAAAAAATTATTATTATTATTATTATTATTATTATTATTATTATTATTATTATTATTTTTATTATTATATAGTTTTGTTATAATGTTATTACTTATTAAAAATATTATATTATTATATTATATAATTACAAGCCCAGTTATTTAGTCTAGTTGGCAATATGTCGCTGCCCTGCTTAAAATTCCAGACAAATCTGGCTTTAATGACTGGAGGGCACTAGGGGTGAAATATCGTTTGCCTCCCAACGGAATAGTAATTCTTATATTTTTATCTACCACCATGCCAAATTTCATGCTAATAAGTGTTGATGAAAAAAAATCCTTTTATGGGTGGGGGTAAAAAAAATCACGAGAAATTAGGTTGATTGGATGGAAACATTCTTGAGCATAATATTATTGGATAATTTTAATAATTACAATGTATAGAATACGACCTAGTACCAAATCCAATTTTAAGGGATGATAGAGGGCACTAGGGGTAAAATATCGTTTGCCTCCCAACGGAATAGTAATTCTTATATTTTTATCTATCACCATGCCAAATTTCATGCTAATAAGTGTTGATGAAAAAAATCACTATTAGGGGTGGGGGTAGAAAAAACACGAGAAATTAGGTTGATTGGATGGAAACATGCTTGAGCATAATATTATTGGATAATTTTAATAATTACAATGTATAGAATACGACCTAGTACCAAATCCAATTTTAAGGGATGATAGAGGGCACTAGGGGTAAAATATTGTTTGCCTCCCAACGGAATAGTAATTCTTATATTTTTATCTACCACCATGCCAAATTTCATGTTGGTAACTTACTAAACAGTGTTTGTCACTAAAAGTATGATTATTAGGGTTGGGGGTGAAAAAATTGTTTGTTTTGTATGAATGATTTGTTGACTGGACTATTCCACATCGACTCATAATTTTAATCAGCAATTGAAATATTCAAAATGTATTAAATACTACCTTACGTTTTTCCCAAAGTTAAGGGTGGTAGAGAACAAAAGGGGTGGAATATCGCTTGCCTCCCGGTGGATTATTATTTTTCAGGTTATTATGAACCATCATGCCAAATTTCATGCTGATAACTCCCTAGGTGCCTCACTGGTAAATGCTG
Organism: Sweltsa coloradensis; assembly: GCA_024449915.1. NCBI lineage: Eukaryota > Metazoa > Arthropoda > Insecta > Plecoptera > Chloroperlidae > Sweltsa > Sweltsa coloradensis. The sequence goes on from JAMZAV010001468.1 coordinate 105,948, forward strand.
GAAATCAAGGTAAAAATATTATAAACAATTAGGGATGGGGGTTGAAAAAATGTGGTTTAGGAAATGAGAATAGGCCGATTGGGTTAAAACACATTAAAACATAATTTTAATAACTAATTTGAATAAAAATTCTTTTTTGGGGTTAGAGCTATGAATGAGTCCAATTTAGGGGATGATTTAGGGGGTGTTGGGGGTGAGATAGCGCTGGCCTCCCGGCGGATTTTGAATTCTGATATGTTTATCTACCCCCATGCAAAATTTCACGCCGGTATCCGGATTTGCAATATTCAAGTGTTCCTTCCCCTTTACAGCTCTCACTATAGTGAGGGACCATAGTGTAAAATATTGTATCCCGTATGCTCCTTCGTGAAGGAAGCAAGGGGCCTATTTTACCTTGTTTATATATGTGTAGAGATACCAAAATGTCTTGGTGCCACTTTCAAGATGGCGTCATTTAAAAATGGCGGCCATTTTCTTTCGAATCACGATTTTGCTTGTAATTCAGTTAATTGTCATCATATTTGAAAAGTGTTTTGTTATTATTATAGCTTATGTATGCTTTTTATAGTATGTCGATACTGTGTTTCATGTGTGTGTAAAAGTTTAACTTTAAAGATGGCGCCATTTTGAAATGGCGTCATCTTTTAAGTCTTTTTTCTGAATCTGAATTTTCTTCTGAATCACGTTTTGCTTGTAATTCAGTTAATTTTCATCCTATTTGAATGGTGTTTTGTTATTATTGTAGCGTGTCTATGTTTTTTATAGTACTATGTCGATACTGGGTTTGTATATGTGTAAAAGTTCAACTTTGAAGATAATGCCATTTCAAAATGACATCCATTTTCTTCCGAATCATGTTTTTAGTGGCAACTCCAGTTGATTTTCATCCGATTTGAATGATGTTTTGCTATATCACAATATTTTTTTTTTTTTTATGGTTGTCTTTAACGGCTTTCGTTACAAGAGAAAAATCCATCTCAGCCGGGTATCGAACCCGGGTCTCGCAAATTGTGGCTTGGGTGCTAACTCCCATAAGCTACCGAGACAAAACGTAATAACTTAATTCACACCATCAATCCCGAAAGTGAAAAGTAAATCGTATCGGTAGCTTAAGGGTAAAGCACCGACCAGCAATTGGGAGACCCGGGTTCGATACTCGGCTGAAATGTATAATGCATTTCTGGAATGTTTTCTTTTTAATCCAATACATCAACAAGAGTGTTTCCCAATGAATGAAACTGAGTAACAACACTCTTCTCTTACTTCAGAGCGATAACATCCCGTAACTAATGTAAATATTCGATAAAATATTCACAACATTTATATGCACTTGGTCTGTTTACAATACTCTTATTAGCTAAGCCCCCCCACTGAAAATCAGTTATATAACTGAGGGGGTAGACTCAAAATAAAATTTATTTAAATTTATTTATTTATTTATAGCTGTGCACGACAAATAACTGAAGTTTCTTTTGCTACCAGTCATTGCTTCTTCCCCAACAGACATTCAAACACAAACTGCGTTCATGAAGACTTTAGAGAAGGTCAACTCCATTGTTCACGGGTGCTAGAAGAAGGTAGTAGTTACTTTGGATATTGGCCTCTATAGACCTCTCAAACGTTTCACGTTTGGAATTTGCTCAAAAAGACAACATAAACAAATGGATCCTTTGAACAGGCGAGCTTCACACTATTATGGCACAATTAAGAGCCATTGGTATGTTCATTGAAGGAACAGGTGTTCCAGAATAATTGTGGATTGAGGGTGATGTGTACAGCCCAGCCACTGTCAAGCAAATCCTGGAAGGCCCCACATGTACGAAGAGCAGTACACGCTCATAAAATAATACTCCTGCTCTTTTTACCCTATATGAGCAAGCATTTTACAAAGAGTTTCCAGATATGAGGTCAGTTTTATGTGAAAAAGTACAAACTCTCATTACGCATATCATAAGTATGACCTCAAAACAGCACTTTCCACACTAAATGGAGATTTGGTCGGCAAATCTTGGAATTAAGTTTTAAAGCGGCATCAGCGAAACAATACAAAAAGGTTTCTGCCCTTCTTGTATCATTAAATGCAGCTGGAAACCCATTCACATACAGTATAAAAGAGCTCGTAAACATCAATACTAAGTGTGTAATGCCTGTGAAAATAAAGGAAGACATGTGCAATATGGCACATCTGGGTCAAAGCCAATTTGTAAAGTTTGCGGAGGAGCGCCATTGCTACTGGTAAAAAAAATCTGTGGGACCCAGTTAAAAAATGAATCTGAAGACCTGCAACCAAGCAGTGAAAAAAACTGAAATTAAAATAAAGAACACCATTGTTGAACTAAAACAGGATAGCCGATAGACAACTGTTTTCGCATATGCTAATTGTTGCCAGATCACGTCCACAGGTAAACATTTATGTCATCATCATTAATTGCGAACTGTCTGTGATTCCTCGATCAATGTTTGCTCCTGATGGCACAATGTTGCACTGCTCCAACTCGAGCAAACTTATGGAGCTCCTTGAATCTGTAACTGATAAATAAGAATGTATGCCAGATAGTATGGATGTCCAGCATTTGGATTCTGAAAGTATCATGCATTATAGAGTAGCTGAACATAGTGTTGCTGTGTAATTGATGGTATAGCAGAGCTACAAGCTCTTGACAAACCACAAACAATAAAGAGCTGTTCAGGCTTGCTGATCATCGCGTAACAACAACAAGAAGTAAGAAAAGTACAATTGTCTTCCCTTGATTTTGACACATACATTGACGACTCTTTGAAACGGTTCACAATGGAACGACGCAAAGGGCACAATGAACCAACGCATTACTGTATTGAGCCACAAGCTAATATATAAAATGTATCCAAACAGTAGCTTCTATCCCATGAAATAACAAAGATGAGCTGTCCAATTTTCTTGCTGTGAAGTTCTTGGAAATTGCAAGAGATGCAAGCAAAGATGTTGTAGTTGCTTGGCGACAAACTGCACAAGGAACTCAACAGGAATATGCATCACTTGGTAGCTCACATGAAGAAGCAGATACCAAAATAATTCTCCGTGCTATTGAAGCTGGAAAAAGGGGAGCCACAAGGGTATGTATACACTCTCCTGACACAGATGTGTTTGTACTATGTGTGAGCAAGTGTCATGCATTCCCAAAGGATACAAACTTCATCACAGTCTTTGGAAGCAAAAGGCGAACTATACCCCTTGCACCCATTTACAACAAGCTGGGCAGTCTGAAGGCAGAAGTCCTTATTGGTATGTACGGTCCGGGGCAGATGTAACAGGTTTCTTTCAACAAAAAAGGGAGACTATGCTTCTGGAAGTCCTTTGTAGTCGCCGGAAAGAGCACACTGGAGGCCTTAGCAACCTTGGCAAAACAAATAAATTATCTGAAGAGATATCTCAGGAATTGAAACATTAATTTGCAACTTGTATGCCCCAAATACTCAGATTACAAATGTTGGGGAGCCTAGGTGGTGGCTTTTTACTCAAAAGCAAGTGTCGGGTGAAAGTCTTCCTCCTACAAGCTGATCATCGCTCAGACTCGCCATTGAAAGAGCTCATCTGCAAGCTATGGAGTGGCATGAATGTGACGAACCACATCCAAACTTACCAGATCCAACTCTTAGAGTGGGAGCGCTAAAGTAGTCTTTTAGTTACTGTGGCTTGTGTAGTCCACCAGCTCCTCATTCAGTACTTGAACTCATCAAGTGCAACTGTATAAGAACAAAATGCAGCAGTCATCGTTGCAAGTGTGCTGCTAATTCACTGTTCACAGAAATGCGCACTTGGTTTGGTGACGAAGACGTATGTGGCAATATTGCCGATTGCATACCTTTTACCAGTTCAGATGATGAGAGCGAATATGAAGATGAGTGAAGACATACATAAATGTTATAAAGCACCTTTATTATAAGAATTGTATATTTCCTTAAAATAATTATGAGTCAAATCCTTATATGTTTGTGTTGTTTCTATCAATTTAACCATTGAAATGCTGTTTTGTCGACCCTCTAACGAAATACCGAAAATCCGGAATTGTCGTTAATTATTTTTTGATGTAGGCCTAATAACATAATAGTAAGATACATGAAATGTTGTAATGATAAAGTGTTATGGATTCCATTCAATCTTTAATGCACCAACAATTCAGCATTATTATGTTATTAGCTCGGTAATGCAGTTGCCCCAGGTGCCCACCCGGAATTTTGTAGGTTCGGTTTTAAATCCCGGTCGGTAATATTTTTGAATTCTTATTGTACAGTACAGAATTCTAAAAGCTATAATCATAACAAAACACCATTCAAATCGGATGAAAAATAACTGAAATTACAAGCAAAACGTGATTCTGAAGAAAATGGCCGCCATTTTAAAATGGTGCCATCTTTAAGTTAAACTTTTACTCATACATGAAACTCGGTATTGATATTCTTTTAAAAGCATACACAGGATATAATAGTAACAAAACATCAATCAAATCGGATGAAAATGAACTGAACTACACGCAAAAACGTGAAAAAAAGAAAATGGCCGCCATTTTGAAATGACGCCATATTGAAAGTGGCACCAAGACTTTTTAGTATCCCGTCACATATATAAACAAGTTACAATAGGTCCCTTGCTTCCTTCACGAAGGTGCATACGGGACCCACATAGGTCCCTGACTACTATTATGTTTATTATTATGCTTTAAGATTGATTACGAATGACAAGTCTGTTTGTTTTTTTTTTTGGAAGAGCTAAATATTTAGATACTTGGTGCAAGTATGTAAATTTATTCATCTAATACTGTTGTTTTTGTGTTACCTCAAGTATAATATTTTTATATTCAATATTAATTTTTTTTTTTTAGTTTGTTTTGTTATACAGGTCGGTGTTCCACTGAGTTTGTTCTATTTTCTTTGTTATTGTTTGTAATAACGTCGCACAACACCGTAGTTGTATGAAATGTACACATTGTTGTGGTTTAAACCACAGACAAGCCTTACTTAAAGGCTTTGTGGACCGAAGCATATAAAAAATGTACACATATGTAATAAATGAATAAAAAAAAATTATTATTATTATTATTATTATTATTATTATTATTATTATTATTATTATTATTATTATTATTATTATTATTATTATTATAATTATTATACAGCTTTAATAATAATAATAACAAATTCAAAGTGGTTCTGAATTGGTCTTGTTGATTTTGGCGTTGATCTACATTTGCTCGCACTGTCCAACTACTGATTTAGACTAGAAGATGGAAATAAAAAAATGGATTCCGCTAAACATTTTGAGTACAATATGGAGGCATACATCAAAAGACGCGTCTTGTCATCAGGAACAAGAATAATGACGTTTCCGCCGTCGCAAATCGTGCGGGTAGCGTGGGCGAGGTCAAAGGTCACGCGCGGTAACTCTTCTATTTTCATAGTATCACATGCGAATTACGCCAAATGTTCTTCGCACGATACAAAGATGGGTATTAAAAGACGCGTATTGACACCAGGAACAAAAATAATGACGCTTCCAAAGTAAAAAGTCATATAGTTGGCGGTGGGCGGAGGTCAAAGGTCACGCGCGTTGCGTTATACTATTTTGTTAATATCACGTGTGAACTACACTAAATATTATAAGCACAATATGGAGATGGGTATCAAAAGACGCGTCGTGACACCAAGAACAATAATAGTGACATTGCCGACGCATAACGCGTGTGGATGGTGGTGGGCGGAGGTCAAAGGTCAGCGAGTTACACACTCCACTATTTTGCTAATGTATCTATAGCTATTTATGAGATTCATGCTTAATATTTTAAGAACGATATGGAGACATATATCAAATGACGCGTCTTGACATCAGAAACAAGAATAGTGACGTTTCCGCAGTCTCAGATCCTGCGGGTAGGGGTGGCTGAGGTCAAAGGTCACGCGCGGTGTATTATTTTATCTGTGAACTACACTAAATATTTAAGCACAATATAGAGACAGATATTTCAAAAGACGCGTCTTGACACGAGGAACAAGAATAGTGACGTTCATGACACACGTTCATGTAATGTGGGTAGCGGTGGGTAGAAGTCAAAAGGTTACGTGTGTTCTCAGATATTATTTTACTAATATGTATCTTTTAAATGATACATTCCATTTCATGTAAGCTTATACACAGAAATTTCTGTCATTTCATTTGATGATTTGCGTACATTCTCCTAGGTTTCACTAGTGCAACTTTATTTTACTACAATACCACCGGCAACAAATCCTGTGTGGTCTTCAGGATACAGTGTTTTAATCATATTCAATGTCTACTAGAAAAACCTATCCCCATCGAGCATAATTAAAATGGTCATAAGCAAAGAAACAAGGGAGCATCTCTGCAAAGGACGATAGATATTGTTGGCAATTTTCTTGCCTTATTGCTCTCGTAAAGCGGATCATTACCGACACCATTTTCACATACAACCTCCAGAACTGATATAGGGTAAATCAATGTCTTTTCACTGACATTTACTTCGCTATATGTATCTTGGTTAAATCCCGACCGACCATGATAGAGTACTTCTATAGTTTATATTTGTGTCAGTATATCCACTCCATATCACAAGAGTTGGCCTGGTCTGCAAGTTCGCGCAGGTGAGATTTCCAAATCTTCTTCACAATAATAATTTGAAGAGAAGGTGGAGCGATTCAGGAACTACAGCTTCGCTGTGAACTGTATCCATTCCTCCAACGAAGTTGTGGCCTGGAGTATTTTTAATATCGTCCCGTATCTTAATTGCAATTCTGTGCATCGATTTATGTAAGTCAAGATTATGGTCTTCATTAGGTATGGAAGGCAAAGGAGCGTCATCATTCTGCTTTGCAATTTCTTCAGCTACGTGACAAGTTGCAGCTCCACAAGGAAATAACAATATCGACTAATTTTTCTGTAAATGGTACACAAATTCCACCATATTACCAAGTGTTTCTTCTATTTTATGCTTGAAGCGATTACTTCGGTATTCACAAGGCTCATTGTTAACTTTACTAAATATTAGAGCCTAACGACGCCATACAGAATTGAGCGTATACACTTCTATCCATGCAAACCCTTCATTGTCCTCCTTTGAAACACCATCAAGATGATTTGAGCGAAGCAATCTAGAGTAGCAAGATGATGAAGATGATATTCACCTTCTTGTGCTATAAGATCAGTGATACCAGAAAGACGTGTGCGCATAATGCCATCTGTAATGCATACAGAAGTACGCGGTTAGATGTGTTTATAATTTCTTTAATTTTCTCAGTGGTAGATTCCGTGTGTCTCTTCCTTTCGACAAAACAGGCAAGCCTTCCAAATAATGTTATTATTTAGGACGGTAGTGGAAAACCTAGTGGTTTTTACTTTCTTTATGCATACGTAATTTTTGTTACCTCCCTAGTTTGTCAAATTTGACTTGCAGGCGCTTGATGTGTCGAGTATTTGTGAATGTTGAATAGCATTTCTTGTGCCATGAAATGGCATTGCAGCCGTTAACATCCTCAAATTTGTCTGATTTTATCCTCAAGCTAGTTATTACGTTCGATTCGCGGCATTCTATTTATAACGTTCATCTGCCCTTGTCCGAAGTGTGTAATGCCTTATTTGGAACCAGTTCTCAGCTGTTCTTTTCAACCCTCGTCTTTTTGGCAGAGTATACATAGATCAAATTTAATCTCGTCTCATAATTTCGTATCTTTGAGAGCCCCGGTTCCTAATATAGTTTTCGTCTCCATGGTACAATCAATTCTATATAAACAATTAAGAAGTATTTCAATCTTGTAACTACAATACTAATAATAACACAATAGTGTAATAATTCTGCTAATTCTAAACTTAACTTATACTAGAATCAGCCCATATTAATAGATAATAATGGTTAAATATTATTAGTGACCCAGCCGTTTAACTGTAGGTAATAATGTAAACATGTGAACAACAGTGCAATTTGAAATTTAAAGGGATGTTCCAAATACCAACTTCTTACTAAAATGTTACATATTATGCATTGTGATAACGAAGTACTGTTAAAAATAGCCGTGAAAACTAGATGTCTGTAACAGGAATAGTAAGGAAGATAAAGATAATAGCAAATTGGTGGAGTGCACCATGCGTGATCTTTGACCTCGCCCACCACTAACCGCATGTGACTGCGGAAACGTCACTATTCTTTTTTCTCGCGTCAAGACGCGTCTTTTGATATATCTGTCTCTATATTGTGCTTAAAAGATTAAGTGTAGTTCACAGATAAAATAATACACCGCGCGTGACCTTTGACCTCACCTATCACTACCCACATGATCTGAGACTGCGGAAACGTCACTATTATTGTTCCTGATTTCAAGACGCGTCATTTGATAGTATGTCTCCATATCGTTCTTAAAATATTAAGCAAAAATCTCATTAATAGCTATAGATACATCAGCAAAATAGTGGAGTGTGCAACTCGCTGACCTTTGACCTCCGCCCACAACCACCCACACGGCGTTATGCGTCGGCAATGTCACTATTAATTTTTTTGGTGTCAAGACGCGTCTTTTGATACCCATCTCCATATTCTGCTTATAATATTTAGTGTAGTTCACACGTGATATTAACAAAATAGTATAACGCAACGCGCGTGACCTTTGACCTCCGCCCACCGCCAACTTCATGGCTTTTTACTTTGGAACGTGTAATTATTCTTGTTCCTGGTGTCAATACGCGTCTTTTAATACCCATCTTTGTATCGTGCGAAGAACATTTGGCGTAATTCGCATGTGATACTATGAAAATAGATGAGTAAACCGCGCGTGACCTTTGACCTCGCACACGCTACCGCACGATTTGCGACGGCGGAAACGTCATTATTCTTGTTCCTGATGTCAAGACGCGTCTTTTGATGTATGTCTCCATATTGTACTCAAAATGTTTAGCGGAATCCGATTTTCAATGCTTATAAGCATCTCATCTTCTTGACTAATTGCTATATTTCCTATTTAATATGTCCATCTTTGGTTGGTTATCGCTCACTCGTCGATGACGTCGGAGCCTTCAGGGTTGGCTTAGTCGCTTTAAATTGAAGGCCCCACTGAAAATCAGTTATGTGACTGAGTTTAAATTTGTATAAAGACCGCCGAGCCTTACATGCTCAATAGTACTAAGAATTTAAATTAAGTATGCCTCGCATTTGTCGTCTAACAATGACTTTCGCGTTTTCCTAGTTTAAATAAACATACTTTCGTGGGTCCATGCATTAAACAAAAAGTCAAGAAATAAAGTTATGAAGACAGTTTTTTAGAAGATAAAAGCTAGTATTCTTACTCCTGCTAACTAACTCATAGACCTACATATTTTGAAAAGCATTTTACGGCATGTTGAGTATGTTGTGACATCTGCGTGTGTGCATACTGTGTGTACTTCTTGTATTATTATGCCTACTTTGATTTGTTTGTTGAGTGACAATTAGTTACATTTTGTTTTGGTATGTTAATTGTAAGCACAGTAAGTACTTCAACCTCATCCCTAATAATGTATTATTTTTTTCCAGATGGATGATATAATTGAATTTATCTTTGGCATTGTACCTGGAGTTGAGGTTGATAGCATCAGAGAAAAATTAGATAAGATTGCGTCTCACAGATGAGTGAACTAAAGCATGTGGACTTTGCCGTGCACATGCATCCACTATTGAAAACCATCCAAGCCATAAAGTTGAAGGAAGCAGTGGCGACTTGGTTTAGAGAAGCCTTTGTTACAACCCCTGTGTGAACAATTCAGACACCCCAGTCCTCTTGTCACGTCAGCTCTCTCAACGTTATGATTCCATTACACAAACTCAGCCCCACTCTCACGGAGAAAAATAAGGTAGCAACAACCGCAGAAATAAATGACGCAGTAAGAATAATAGCATATGGGATATATAATATCAAAACCCATCCCAGCAAGATCTTTTTAATTGGATTGGATATTGCTTAACGTCTCATATTTATGCAATTTGGCTAATCGAGACGAAGGGAGGGAAGGAAAGTAGCTACTGGGTTAGTGAGGAAGTATCAAGCTCTGAACAAAAAGCAGTGCCGAAATGAAACGCATGAGGCACCCGAAGATGAAGACAGTCCAATCCCCGTTCCCCGTATCCCTATACCCGTTACTGGCTGGAATCCTCGCAGCTCTTTTCTGAATGACAAAATCTGATGTGATCGTGGTGTGTTTCCCCATAGGGGTAATCCATATCGGATATGAGCTTCGAAATAGGCATGGTATGCTAGTTTTGCGGGGTTTGTCCCTGTTGTTTTCTTGATCACACGTAATGCATAACACGCAGAGCTTAATTTAGAACCTAGTGTATAGCTATGTGTTGAGTCCAACTCAAGGTCTCATCCACCGCAACACCTAGACATTTTGTCACATCAAGTCGCACAAGTTTAGTGTTGCAGACGTTTATGATGGGAAAACTAGTAAGAAAGTTTTTGGTTCAGGTAGAATTGTAAAATAAACAAAAGATACATAAGAGGGCCTAAGATGGAGCCCTGGGGGATGCCTGTTTCTACATCACACCACCTCGAGTAAAAGGCATGTTTATCAACGAATTTATAAAAACCCGACAGGCTAAAATGCATTTCAACTACAACTAAATAAGTTAAGTTAGAAATGGTATGAAATAATAGAATAAAATAAATGTGTTGCAGATTTATTGCCGATGGAGATTCCAGTGTCTACAAGAAAATCAAAGAACTGGTACTGTATGGGAAGTCAGTGATGAAAATCAAGTGTGCAAGTTTCACAAACTAGCTGACGAAAACGCAGCGGACAGGAAGGTGATAAAAGGAAGAATCAGGGATTTGAGAGGCCACTCCATACATCTCATTACTGTAAACGCTGCAGATGAAAACCCCTCAGTTCTACAACTAAAAAATTATCTCCTGAATGTTCGACGCCATGCTTTCGGTGACTACACTCATTGTAGGACCGGTGTCCGTGCTAATTCCGGCCATGTATTTGGCGAAGGCTACGATGTGGTCCTGAAACACATGAAACTGAGTATTGAGGGCATCATGAATGCACTAGAGCACACGCAAATTCCCTAATCAGGAATGGTACCAGCAACTTGGCCAAAGCTAGCCTATAATGCACGTTGTTGCCAAATTCAACGGAGACAAACAAGTGTTTTACGGCCAACGAGCTTCATTTATTACCAGAAACAATTGAGCCGCCTTTTTGTTCCAACATGGCCCTAACTGGCATGCTGTAGCGTGGAAGCGACAGGTCGGTCATATCCTGGCGCTCATTTCATGCGAATTGTCGCGAATCACGCCAATGCTTGTGCGCACGAAAAAAATCAAAAGGTTTTGAGAAAATTCTTGATCGAGATTCTCGCAGCGATGGTAACAGCATCCACCCTAGACAATATAATAACAACTTTCCAAAAGATCTATATCGTGCTTCTCTGTAAAACGAACACTTTGCAAGTACAAGAAGCATTTACTGACCTAGTACAATTTTGTACTATTGATACTGCTGGAACGCAAGCTGTATCAGATGCTATCCAGATTGAATGGGACGGCGCAAACGAAAAGACTATAAAGTCCATTTTACAAAGAGTTTCAAGTTATAACGTCCAGGCTGGATGATTCTCTTGACGAGGACAACGCGTCTATTATAAACGTTTATTACTGCCCACGGTTCATTTCATTGATGCTAGATAACTTCTTACTATACATCCCCCTTTGGTCAGGTGTTATGTTAAAATATGACTCGGACAAACTTCCAAGCATGAATCGGATTAGCAATGTGTTGGCTGAGACTTGGTTTAACATGTTGAAGAACCTTAAACTCAGTCAAAACTTACATTTAAACATACATGATTTGAACTGCCTTGGACGCCCAAGTGGGAGTGATAGTAAAGTCAGCCAGAGATTGTCAATGTTGGTCCAAACATAGGCCTACTTCCAGCCCACCAAAACCTAGATTTTGTCGAGAAGTCTGACAGTTTTAAAGTTTTGGAGGGTTTGTCTATGATGGTCCAAACATAGGCCTACTTCCAGCCCACCAAAACCTTGATTTAATCGAGAAGGCTGGCAGTTTAAAAGTTTCTCCAGAGATTGTCAATGATGGTCCAAACATAGGCGTACTTCAGCCCACCAAAACCTAGATTAAGTGTGGCCAAGGGTGGGAGAGGGAGAGGGGGGAGCAAAATGTCAAGATTGGATGAGAACCAATCAAATTACCTAAAAGGCTTGACAAAATACCTAAAATAGTTATTTTTATTTTTTTAGAATTTCGTCCAAAAATGGGGGGGGAAGGGAAGGAAAGGTGGGCTTAGTAGACAGTGGAGGGGGGAAGAATTACTTTGGAAGGTGTTTTTAGGTGGCTAAATATTTTTATCAGATAAAATCCAAACAAATGATCTAAAGGTAATATTTTTTTGTTTTGGGGGGGGGGAGTTGGTAAAAATGGGGGGGGGGGGTCGGCAGAGGGGGAGTAGTCTGAAAGCGGTTGGTGATGTCAAGGCTGGAAAGGATTACTAGATGGGGAAATAATTTTTCATTTTCAATTGTTACTTTTTTGGAATGATAAAAATATGGGTTGGAGTCCCAAAGTGCGATACTTGTGGAGGGGGGGGGGGGGGGGGAGTTTGTGAGACTTATGTCAATATCACATGAAATCTGCCAAAAATTTCCATTAGGGAAATAAAATACTTAACTTGGGCCTAGTTTTAAGATTTCAAAAAAATTAACAAAACACTATGGGGGGATGGGGGGGGGAGAGAAAGAAGGAGGGAAAAAAATTCGGGGGGGTTCTAAAATGTCAATGTGGGATAAGATCCAAAAAAATCCGAAAAAAGGAAGAAAAATTTAGAATTTATTTTTTCCCCCATAATTTCGATTTTAAATAGTATTTCATGGCAAAATAAGTGTGTATTAATGGTATGCTAAGGGATTAAGGAGCTTCAGGGCAGCGTAAACGAAAAGGAAATTCTTCTTCAAGTTGACTTCTCCGAAAGTGATTCTTTATTGAATCAAAATGAGGTCCAGGCAGCTCATTGGAGTCATGGTCAGGCTACTGTCTTCACGCCATATGCTTGGATAAGTAATGGTATAGATAAAGGTATTTTTTTGGTGTCCGACAATTTGGACCACACTAAATGAGTATATTCTAGTATATGGACACTATATTGACTCTATTAAAACGCGAACACTGCAATATTAGGACTGTGAACGTATTTTCGGATGGAGCAGCGTCACAATTGAAACAGCTATACCTGTTTGCAAACTTGCAACTCTTTGAAGAGGAACACAACATTAAGATAAAGTGGCATTTTTTCGCTACTTCACACGGGAAGGGCGTAGTAGATGGATCAGTGGAACGGTTAAGAGATCTGTTTGGCTTTATGTAAAGACTGGAGCTGCGAATGTAAGTACACCAGACATATTTGCGAAAGTTGCTGCCGACAGAAATCCAAAAGTACATAGGGTAAGGTTTCCTTAATTGAACCAGAGCGCCTTAATTGGACCATAGCTGTAACTCAGCCCGGTGAAGCAAGTGGAGCTATCGGACGGCAACATTTGGTACTTTTCGAGTGAAGTAGCCAGCAGGTGAACCATGGAGTGCGAGACTCGCTCCAAGGCTATGTACAAGCGTGGTGAGTCATTCTGGCTGTGCTGATGCAATAACTTCCTGCCGTTGCTAAGGTCACTGCATGAAAAATGTAAGTTTCTTGATATTTATCTTAGCATGACTCACTTATCACTATTGACTGCCGATATTATCACTGTCACATATCTGCATACAAATACTTAACTCGTGGCAATACCTCACTTACCATATTATTGCCGAGGATCTCAAATTGAACCATTCCTGGTTGCTCTAATTGCACCACTGGTCCAATTAGAGCAACCAAGGTTTAAATGATATTTAAGCCGGTGTAGCTATGAAACGGTTTTGAATTTGGATTTATTACTGTATTCTTAATGGTGTATTGCCTGATTTACTAGGGTAGGCAGGAGTAATGAAATCAGTACTAAGACACGTAGGCCTACAGTAGTGAAGGTATTTTTTATACATGAATGTTTCGAATTCCACTTTTATATGTTAGGGGCCGAGATTAACAAGTTGCACATTTTCTACATGCTTATCTGAACTAGAGCATCTATCAGCAAGGTTGCCCGGCATAGTTACGGGGTGGTGGGGGGAAGGGTTGTTGTAGGCCTACGAGAAATAAAATTCAAATTTAGGCTTACATTGTTAAAAAACTGAGTTCAGGGAAATATATTTTAACCACAATGCCTTATTTTAGAATGGCAAAGCGAGGAAACTATGGCAAATGGACTCAAGATGAAATTCAATAGCACTGGCAGCCTTCCGAAACGGAGATTGTGGGCTAAATGAATGCTCACGTCTTTATGGCATTCCAAAAGCCACCTTAAAACGGCATATTGAAGGTAAGAATCAAAGAGCCAATGAAGACACTAAAGTAATGGGCCATACTACTGTGTTTTCTGCCGAGTTAGAGGCAGAACTTGTCAATCACATTCTTAAGTTAGAGCAATGTCTTTTTGGCTTAACAATAAAAATTTGCGTAGCCTCGCATTTGAGCTGGCAGAGCGAAATGACATTCCCCACACTTTCAATCGGAATACAAGGTTAGCTAGGAAGAAATGGTATTATGCATTTATGGCACGCCACCCTAACCTTTCACTTAGGCAGCCAGAATCCACATCTATGGCTAGGGCTAAGGGTTTCAATAAAGAACGAGTGATGGAATTCTTTGATCTTTTGGAGAAGATTTGTGACAAGCACAAGCTTGATGCCACAAGAATTTTTAACGTTGACGAATCTGGGTTTTCTTCTGTACAAAAAAAAACATCTAAAGTATTAGGGATGAAAGGAAAAAAAACAGATCGGAGCTATCGCTAGTGGGGAAAGAGGAGTGAATACCACTATTGTTTGCTGTGTGAGTGCAGCTGGACAATTTGTACCACCTATGATCATTTTCAAGAGGAAACGGTATGTTAAAGAACTAAAAACAGGAGCCCCACCTGGTAGTGTGGTAACAATATCCGATACTGGGTATATTAATACTGATCTGTTTGTGGATTGGCTGAAACATTTTATTGATGCTGTAAAGCCAAGTAAAAGAGAAGCCAGTCCTGCTGTTATTGGATGGCCAACAACTCACAGTCGGAATCTTGAGGCCCTTGATTTATCAAGAGATCATGGGGTAATTCTATTGCAACTTCCAGCCCACACAACGCATAGGATGCAGCCTTTGGATGTAGCCTTCTTCAAACCTCTCGGTACATTTTAATTCAAGCAATTGAGAAGTGGCTGCATACAAATGCAGGTTCTACTGTTGGCCAGTTCCAGATATCCGAGTTACTGGGAGAAGCTTACAGCAGAGCAGCTACGATAGGAACTGCCATCAGCTGCTTTCGTGGTAGTGGGATTTGGCCTGTTGACCGGCATGTGTTTAATGACTCTCATTTTGCGGCTCCCCATGTCCTCGCGCCAGAAGATGTTAATGAGTCTGACGTCGACGAGCCAGACCAACAAGACGAAGATTTGGACGAAGATGAACTGTCTTCAACTGTTCTTGCCAAGAGAAGACAGAAGATCAGGCGACCTCATCTTGAGCCTAAAGACTTAGGCCTACCTTCCACTTCAGGAGTTCACAGCAAAAGTCATCAAAATCGCCCAAGGTTAGTGGAACCAGACCAACAAGACGAGGATTTGGACGAAGATGAATTGCCTTTAACTGTTCTTGCCAAGAGAAGACAGAAGATAAAGCGACCACATATTGAGCATAAAGAATTGCCATCTTCATCAAGAGTAGGCCTACACAATGAAAGTCCTCAAAATCGTGGAACTGGGAGGTAAGTAGCGCTGAAAAAGTGTTTTCTTGTCTCGTGTACTGTGAGAGTAGGACCTAATAGGCAATAATCAATTGTTCAGATCAAATTTTACTTGGGCCTATGTATTTTTTTGTTTAGCCCAAGCCTCAGAGTTCCAATTGAGAAAATTTCACCCCTACCTCAGGCAGCTAGCAATCCAAAGCACACAAGAAAAGGATTGCAACGAGCTACAGAATTAACAAGTAGTCCATACAAAAACGCATTGAAAGAATCCAAGGAAAAAATGGCAGATAGATTACAAGCACAGACTGAAAAAAGATTAAAGAGGTCATTGAAATTTCATGAAACCACTGCTTTACAGAGATGTGTAAAATCAAAGAATGTAGGCCTATCACTGCCTCCTCCTGCGTGCGACACAAGAGATGATAGTTGGTATTGCATATTATGCAAGAAGAAAACTATGAAAGAGATGATCCAGTGCCTGAAGTGTAGACGATGGGTGCATGAAATATGTGCAGGTGTGAAACCAACACAGAAATCTTTCTACTGTGCAGAGTGCAAAAACTCCAGCTGCGTCAAGAAAAATACGAAGAGTTCACGTTAATAACATAAACATTTCAAACATAAACATTTTAAATCGAAGTCTAATCATGATCATACCTTAACTTTTGATATTTTTATAGTTTTTGACTAGGTCCAATTAAGGGCACCACTGGTCCAATTTAGGAGACTAGTTTCTCAAATTGGACCGATTTCAATATATAAGATATATGTTAATTTATATATCAGTTTTCATTATTTTAAAATGATACCTTAATATAAGTTAAGCTAAAATATGAAACTATAACCTGAAATTGTCATGAACAATAAAATTTGAAAATTTCACCCCAAAAAAAATAAAACTTGAAAGTGGTCCATTCAAAGCAACCTTACCCTATCAAGTTCATCTCCAATGAGGATATAGAAAAGAACAGGACTACACTAGAATTGATTGATTGGATATTGCTTTACGTCTCATATTTATGCAACTTGGCTAATCGAGACGAAGGGAGGAACGTAAGGGATGACGCGGGGGGACAAGAGGTGGACAGGCCTGTGCTGGTCAGAACCAGCCACAAGCATATGGGGAGGGCAGGGGTTCCCCCACGTCGTGGTCGTCTCCGTCTGTGTCTTCATCCGTCCGTGTTGTCTTTGTCGTCGCCGTCGGGAGGTTGTCAAAGGGAAGGGGTTCCCCGACGACAACCCAGAGCTCGCCATTAGTTTCAGGGAGTGAAACTCCCCTATTCACGGGCCAAACCGCGAGAAGGTGTCGAGTTGGAATTTGAAGGCCCAACTACTACAAAGAGCACTGGAATTATACACTTCCTACGCCAAACGGCCTCGCTCTTCATTGTGTGTACCCACAAGGAAAAGGTCACTTATTCGACTCAGATGTTTCATCCTCGACCAATTTTACTAAAGTGAAAGTAAAAGATAACAGTGAAGACGAAAGTGATACGCTCGACGATTTTGATGATATTGGGGTGGGGATATTAACGTCAATGACTGGGTCGTCGTAACTGACGATGGTATGAGATTTCCTGATATCGTTACAAAATTGGGTCACCTGGAAGTTAAAGCTATGCACAAAGCGGGATCTTACTACAAATGGCCAGAGCGAGATGACGTGTGTTTTTATCTCCGCCAAGACATTCTGATGAAAGTTGAGCCTCCTTCTGTGAAAGGATCTCGTGGCCAATATTCTTTTTCAGAAAATTTCTGACTTGTAAGACCTAATGCTGTAACTTCACCAAATCATAATTTTACATTCCAATTTCCTGTAGTTCATATATTTCGAATGCCATTTATCAACTTGTGTTAATTTATCTGATATCGTTTGACGTTTTACGTCCGACACTAGAAATTTTACGTCCTGCATAACGAATTCACCTGACTTCTGCAAAAACCTGTTTAAATTGATACACATTTAAAATAATAAATAAAATAGCCACTAGCATGTAACTACTTTGTAATCACAGAATATTAGCAAGAAACATGCTGCCAGCAAACACAAGCGTGCGGGCTGGGGATGTGTCAGGATGTGATGGGGAGAGTGGAAGAAAAGATAATTGAGTTGCCAGTGATAAGAGCATCCAGTAAAAATACAAGGGGTACTGGAATGAAAAGAGTGGCTGAAAGAAAGTGGAGTGGATGGTTTAATGACAAGGTGTGTCGGATAAGTGACGAAAAGGTAGGTCTAGTAGACCCTGAGGGAGGAGTGACAGTTGAGTGGATTAAAATAGAGCGATGGAAAGTGGAGATCGAAAAAGAACGATTTGAAATCAGTAGTGATAGGAGAGTGGATGTATTTGATAAGGAACATAGGAGAGACCTAGTGGGGGGTTGGAAGAAACGATTAGAGGCATATGTGTTGGCTAGATTAAAAATGAAATGTCTAGTACAGGAGGACAAGGGGAAGAAAACTAAAGTAAAAATGAAAGAAGTGGTGTTGCCACAAATGATGATGTAATGATGATTTGACAGTGAGCAATAAAGTCAGAAAGGGCTGTCAAAATTGCTAAAGGTTTGCTAATCAAAGCTTCAAAATCTGACAGAGATCCTATAGTAGCAGTCCTAGACTACAATACCACTCCCAAGCAGGGATTACCATCGCCTGCGGAGATGCTGATGGGTCGTCGCTTGCGAACGCTGCTTCCAAGCTATGCATGTCTGCAGAAACCAGTTTTTGACAACCGCAACACTTCCAACCACTTCCAACTTCTTCCCAACTTCTTTCCAAGGGGAGGAACGTAAGGGGTGACGCGGGGGGACAAGGGGTGGACAGGCCTGTGCTAGTCAGAACCAGCCACAAGCGTATGGGGAGAGCAGGGATTCCCCCACGTCGTGGTCGTCTGTGTCATAATCCGTCCGTGTTGTCATTGTCGTCGCCGTCGGAAAGGTAGTCAAAGGGAAGGGGAAAGTTCCCCGACGACGACCATTAGCACGCTATTAGTTTTAGACAGTTAGACCGACGAGCGGAGACAAAACCCGTCCACCTGCAAGATGAACGAAAGACCGACTGCGAGACGAGGCTCGGTTGTGCGAGTGAAGGCGGAAGTCAAAAGGTGCGGGGCGGCGAGGTCATATTGATGCTATGCGTTAAGTGCATTGAAAATCTTCAAAATCGTGTTGATGACGATAACACAAGAACTCTGAGAGGTGTAATTTATTGGTTGTGAGTGATACTTATATATGTGTACTGAGGTTTATCGTGACGATACCTGAGTGTCGCAGATACAGTCTTTTCCATGGATTTACTGTTGTTTTGTTAACTGGTGCCTCACACCTAACCTCTCAAAATGTACAGTTGTAACCATTACACACAGGAAGCATCCAATTGATTATCAATATTACATAATGGAGCAGACAATAGAATGCCAGAAAGACCTGGGTGTAACTACTGATTCAAAACTATTGTTTAAACTTCATGTGGACAAAATTACTTCCAAAGCCATGTCGATGCTGGGTATTCTGTATGCAAGCATATGGGAGGGCAGGGGTTCCCCCACGTCGTGGTCGTCTCCGTCTGTGTCATGATCCGTCCGTGTTGTCTTTGTTGTCGCCGTCGGGGAGGTAGTCAAAGGGAAGGGGTTCCCCGACGACGACCCAGAGCAGAGAGAGAGGGAGGGGGAACGGGGAATTATGGAGAAAGGAAAGGGGGAGGAGCTTAAGGGAGTTCAATACAGATGGAGAGCCTGAACCTTTGGTTTAAGGGATTCAATACAGATGGAGAGCCTGAACCTTTGGTTGAGGCAGGAACACATGTTGAACCCAAACCAACAGGGGAGATTGTGAGTGGTGAAGGGCAAAAGGGACTTCAGGTAAACCAGGTGAGCCTGGAAAGTGAAAGGGGACAAAGTGAGCAGGGTAATTGGTTAATGGAGGTGGAAAATAACCTTATCAAGGAAATTGATAATAAGATAAGGATGTTGGAACTTGTAAGGAGTGAGGATAGAACTAGGAAAGAGGGAGAAAGGAAATTGAAGGAATCTGTATGCAGCAAAGTAGCTGTAGGCACCAAAGGAGGGTTACTGGACCCCATGGGGAAATACATAACTAAAGGGGACTCAAGGGAGGGGCTAATGGGAGTAAAAGAAGCCACTAGGTTTGTTAATGAACGGAGCAGGTAAGCTGACTTTGCCTAAAGAAACGAGGGAGGCTAAGACTAAAGATAATGTAGGGGAAATCGAAGAAGGGGGAGAGGCCCCCTACGTTGCAAGTGGGGATTTGCATCCCAGGAACAGGCTCCTGGATTACTATGGAGATCCATGACCAGCGTGGTTGAAGGGAACATGGAAGTTGAGGGGAATATGTGGAATATTGAACAAACTGATGGAAAACCTGAGAGAGACAATGGGAGGCATGAAGGGACTAAGGGAGATTGTATCAAGGGAGACCATATGGAGAGGAATAGACTGGCTCAAGTAAGAAGATCGAGGGGGCTTGCTGGGAGTAGAGGTAGAGCGAGGGCTGTAGCACAGGATGACAGGGGAGACAACCCGAGTAATAAACTATGGAGCCGAAGTGATGGGGGAAATGGGAGTCACGAGAGGAGATGATAGACAAGCTGAGGAGGTACAAGGAGAGAAGGGGAGAGGATGGGTTGATAAAAGAAGGGGAAGGGGAGCAGGGAGAGGATGGGGAGGAAGGGGAGGGGAAATAGATTGTCAGGGAGAAGGATGACAGTTGAGACATGGAAGGATAGGCCTACAAACTAATATAAGGGTGCTACGTACTCCAGGGATGGAGCAAGAGGGCGGGTCGAGGATGATCCCAGGAGCATCTGGGTACTGGGGGATTCAATGATACAGGGGGCTGCTGCTTTCCTTAAAACGATGGGGGGCTAAAGTAGAATCTCTCAGTGGCATTACAATGCGAGGCCTGACCAAGGTAGTACGGAGTTGTGAGATCTCGCGTTATACTAAAGTTGTCTGCCTTATGGTTGGCACAAATGACATCAGGAGGGTCAAGGGGGTGAGGTACCGGATTGAGGCTAGAAATGAAGTAAGCAGCTTGATAAGGGCAGTGAGGGATGTTGGGAGTAGGGACCTCGAACTGATCATAGTGGTAGGAATCCTACCAAGAAACGACATACAAACGTGGGTAATTGAAGAGATGAATCGAGCATGCGTGTAGAATGGAAGGGCCAAAACTATTTGGACATGGAGGATAAACTGGGATTGGGGGACCTGGGGGAGGATGGGCTACACCTTTCAAGAGAGGGGGGTCATAAGCTGGGAGTGATAATACACCAGGCAATTGAGGGGCAGAGGGTGACTAGCGGGGAGGGAGTGGTGTATGTGACGTGAAGAGATAAGGGAAAGGGGGAATGGGGAATGGTAAAGGGAATAGGGATTCTAGAGATATTAGGGAGAATAAAGGTGAAGGGCGTACAAAGGGAATGGGATGAGCTACAGGACAAATCCAAAGGACCTTTAGGACATTGTCTTAGTTTCAAGCAAGTATCTTCAATATTAATCTTTAAGAGTGTTTATGGAAAGAAGGTATGTGTAAAAAATTTCATCTGAGGGTAGTGTGGCTCTAACGGGACTTCCTTTCAACCCTGCGCGAAATAGTTGTGACGTCAGTATACGGCTACCGTCCTCGCTGCTGCTACCTGCGACCGGACGTCGGACGGTCACCCCTTCAGTGTAGCGATTTATTTGGCAAAGGCAAGTTCCTCCGATTGTGGCCAGTGCAGAACGATGTAATTTTGTGATATAGGTTGAGACTTATTAGTGTGTTTATATAATTTGCGATTGTGATTTTATTTGACATTTCGTGTGAGGTTTGAGTGCCAATGCGTTACTTTGAGTGAGAAGTCTGTGTTGTGCTATTCCAAGTATTGTAATTTATTGAACTCGCTGTATAGAAACTAGACTTCAAGTTGTGTTGAATAATTTATATCATAAGAACATCTTTAATTTAATGATTTCGGTTGTGACTTGTGAGTTTATTTCGTTTGCGATAGTGAATTTGTTTTACATTTCGTGCAAGTTGTGAGTGCCAATGCGTTATTTTGACTTTAAGTGCAGTCTGTAAATTGTATTAATTTATTTCACTTATTATAAACAAACTTAAGACTCTAAAGTTCTGTCGAATAATTTATATATATGCTTCATTCAATATGGTAATCAAATGCTGTGTTTATCAGTGCAACAATAGACAAGATAAATTAGATGCAGAAGGGGTAAAACTTTTCTTTCACAAATTTCCTGATAAAAATAGATCACCTCAGCTACACAAACAATGGCTTCACAAGGTGAACCGTGAAAACTTTGTACCTGGTAAGTTTACATTTGTGTGTTCCGAGTCATTTTGCAGAAGATGACTATGAATTGTCATCAAAACAAAAATCACCATGTTACCGGGCTACAAACAAAAACCTCTTACTTAGTAATAATGCAGTCCCTTCTAAAAAACATGAGAGGTGCGAACGATTCTCCTGCAATGTAGCGTAAAAAATCACAATACCAACAAAAAAAGGAAAGTGTGTTATTGTTGGAAGAAATTGCAGCGGCAAGTGTAAGTAGGCCTACCAGTAAACACAAAAAAACAATGAAGGTAGCATGGGCAGATTAGTTGACACGTGCGTTACTGATTATGACATGTCCTGTGTCACAGAAGAATATGAATCGTACGCAAACGAAATAGACGTACAGTGTGAGCTCGGCTGTGAAACATTTCCGCAGTTGTTTACTTCCAACAATGAGAATGAATCGGAAAGTGAACCGGAAAGCGATGATTCTAACTTGGACGAATCATACCTATCATCTGACGGCGACAGTGATTTTCTGATTCAAGCGATAGTGAAGAATATCACAGTGATTATTCAGATGACAAAAATAAAGGAAAGGGGGAGTTTTCCCAAAAGTTTTCTTTATATTTTGGCAATGTCTGTCAATACTGTTTAACTTTTGTCAGAAAAAGCGGGTCCCCATTGTTGAATGCAAGAATGAAATATTTGGCTCAATGTTGGTTGTAATAACCACTTGTCTTTATGGCCACATTTGTATTGGAAGTCACAACCTAAAGCTGGGCATGCAAACCTGGGCTCTAACGCTAGGTGAAGAAAAAATTATTAGATAAGATATTGCTTTACGTCTTTATATTTATGCAACTTGGCTAATCGAGACGAAGGGAGGGGAAGTAAGGGATGACGCAGGGGGACAGGGGGTGGACAGGCCTGTGCTGGTCAGAACCAGCCACAAGCATATGGGGAGGGCAGGGGTTCCCCCACGTCGTGGTCGTCGCCGTCTGTGTCATCATCCCTCCGTGTTGTCTTTGTCGTCGCCGTCGGGGAGGTAGTCAAAGGGAAGGGGTTCCCTGACGACGACCCAGAGCTCGCCATTAGTTTCAGGGAGTGAAACTCCCCTATTCACGGGCCAAACCGCGAGAAGGTGTCGAGTTGGAATTTGAAGGCCCATGTGAAGAAAAAAAAAAAAAAAAAAAAAAAAATTTTATCAGTAAATAAACTCAGTTTATATACCAAAACATATCCAGTTCGTACACCGTCTTATGTTTGGGATATGTTTGGGTTCTAAATAGATGATCCAATGCAACTCAAGACGATGAGTGTATATGGTGTCAAATGAATCCAAAAGTTCAGTGCATAGGTTGAATGTTTTTTGATTGATTGGATATTGCTTAACGTCTCATATTTATGTAACTTGGCTAATCGAGACAAAGGTGGGACGTAAGGGGTGACGCAGGGGGACAGGGGTGGACAGGCCTGTGCTGGTCAGAAAACCAGCCACAAGCGTATGGGGAGGGCAGGGGTTCCCCACGTCTTGGTCGTCTCCGTCTGTGTCGACCTTGACGAGGTTGTATGTTGCGGCTTTGTAAAGTTGACAAAATCGCAGGCTGTAAAGCTAAGGCTGTTCAGACAGTTGTGGGCACAATGCTGCCCATATATCCATGTTCAGCGGCCAATGAGCGATTTGTGTAAGACTTGCCAGTCAAATTATGTCAGCCTCAATAAATTGATCTTGGCTAACAAGCAACAGAAGCTTGAACAATATGCTAAGAGCAAGGCTCACCTTGCTGACAACCTCAATAACACCCCTACTTGGACATCCACCCCAAATAACACCAGAGGGATGTCAGATGAGAGTAAAATGTGCCTTTTCAACAGCATAAGGGAAGTACGTGGACCTGCCATATGCGACCTCAAGCACTTGTCTTGACGCGATCCCACCACTTCCACTGGAACCTACTGGGCACCGACAAATTCTGCGCTGGTTATGTGAACAAGAGCATGAGCGTATGTGGTGGTGACTCGGGTGGTGGGCTCGTGTTTCACCACCCTGACAATAACAAGTACTATCTGCGGGGAGTGGTCAGCATCGCCTTCAAGCCCATTGCAGACACGTCCGTCTGGTTCTCCCAGCTCTACTCTGCCTTTATCTTGGTTTCTCAGTACATCACTTGGATGAGAGAAAATGATCTTGTGTAGACAATGATTAGTTTTGACATTTATAAACTAGGAAAACGGCAAAGTCGTTGTAAGACGAGTGAGTGAGCCATGTGTTGAGTACCCGGTTACATTCCCTTTTCTTCCCCTACTAAGGCCTCCCTGCCTATCAAAGGCTAGAGTGGCGAATTATGGCCTTACAGTTTACGCGCCCTTATACCAACTAAACTTTTATCAAACTTAAATGCAAATGCAATATCCCAAAGCTCCAAGCATGTTAAATGCTGAGCACATTGCTCAGATTAATGAAGTGATTTAAAATGTTTGCACCAATAGCGACATTAATGACGGAGATTTGTGGTGAGTTATATGTTACCTCAAGTAGGGTAATCCCACTTGTCCAAAATCTGAAAGAGAATTTAAATAAAATGAACCCACCTACGTCAGATATTGGCCATAATTTGCAACAAAAGTTGTTGGTCGAACTAGAGCGTCACTTCAATGATATCGAAAAAGTGAATGTATTGGCTATTGCCAATATACTCGATCCACGAAAACCCCACTGCATGCGCTTCGCTTTCCATCGCATCCCCTTTTCCCAAATTTATGAACGTCATCCAACAGTTAATCATTGGCAGTGCATCTTGAAAACGGACAGCGAGTGTATTTTACTACCGAAAATGTACATGCAAGAGCATTTTCACCACCGCAAACAACGTTAACGCGTTCTTCTCAGTGTGCACAGATGATGTGTTGGCAAGAAGGCGACTTTACTCAGAAGTGTCGAAAATACTACACATGGAATGCATTAACGAAAAAGGTCCAACATTGTAAGCAGGGCAAACCAGTTAAAGGAATCCAAATTTATATTCGTCCGACCCGTTAGGCCGTCTGTAAACAGTTCATCCAAACAATCAAGAAAGCTTTTACTTGCGATTACTATTAGTTAACGTACGTGGACCGAAATCCTTCCAAGAAATGTGAACAGTAAATGGTGAAGTATATGCGACCTATCGAGAAGCTTGCCAAAAATTAAATCTTCTTGAAAACGATTCCCATTGGGACACAGCACTCGCTGATGCATCGAAAACTGCTCAACCACAACAAATACGTACGTTACTTTCGATAATATTAACTATGTATTTCCCATCCAATCCGAATGATCTTTGGGAAAAATATAAAGATTACATGAGTGAAGACTTCCTACGTCGTTTGCAAGCAACGAATCCGGACATGCAATTCACACCAAACGTGTATAATGAGGCGTTGATTTCGATCGAGGAGAAATGTTTGGCAATCGCTAATAAAGAATTGGGCGCAGTTGGGAATGTGTGCACCGAATTGATCTTCAAGTGACGTTTATGATCGTTTGATTGATTGGATATTGCTTTACGTCTCATATTATGCAACTTGGCTAATCGAGACGAAGGGAGGGAACGTAAGGGATGACGCGGGGGGACAAGGGGTGGACAGGCCTGTGCTGGTCAGAACCAGCCACAAGCATATGGGGAGGGCAGGGGTTCCGCCACGTCGTGGTCGTCTCTGTCTGTGTCATCATCCGTCTGTGTTGTCTTTGTCGTCGCCGTCGGGGAAGTAGTCAAAGGGAAGGGGTTCCCCGACGACGACCATCGTGATTTGCAACGTGAAACACACTTCGATGTCGATGATTTGAGTACATTTGTTGAAAAGTATCTTCCAAAATTGGTTCCAGAACAACACATTGTATATGTATGACTATATTGAATTGAAATGTTCCTATCAATGTATAATCATAAGACGAGGAAGCGGAGCAACTGAGGATACAATTCAACTCAAATGGCGCTTATTCTGTGATTCTGTGTGTGTTCGAGTGTCATAATGTAGTTACGTCAAAGCTTGTCGTGATATGATCAATAATATTTTCTTCATAACGTCATAAGTGCACAAATTCGTCATTCGATTCAAGTAGACATAGTGTCGTATGTAATGTTATTACATTGTGTCTCACATGATACTATTTCAGGATGCAAACCATTTCGTACTATACTGTCATAATGGATGTAACTACACTATAATATAATGTAATCCAGTTAAAATATGGTAAATACTAATATTTTAAGCACATAATACACGACAAGTGGAAAATGCGACACTATGTTCCTGAACTATTACAAAAATATTCATCGTTCTCCTTGTCATAATGCAATAATCGGTATAAATTTTAGTAAAGTCAAATAAGAATGTTTTAAATTAGTGCGCCTTCGGAACAGCTGTTTCAACACAGAATCAAGTGCCGCCATCTATAAGGCAGTGAACATTGTGATGTAAATCGTTTGATGGCCACGGGCAAGATCGTTAACGAAGGTAAGTTCAGAGAATGATAGCTAATAATAATCAAGTCTGAATAATTTAATGGTGGGTGTATGCTATCAAAGGGTGGTTGTAATACATAATGTAAGGTGTACATACAATAATATGGTATGAGCTTAGGGCTACTACAGAGTAGGTCCCTCCTAGGCCTGCCGCCTGATGATCTGTTTTGAGCAACAGGTAGGACCGAGGCCTGGGCTATCCCTGATGCACATTGTTGAGTAGCAAGTAGGCCCTAGGCCTGATGCACTGTGTTGAGTAGCAAGTAGGCCCTAGGCCTGATGCACTGTGTCGAGTAGCAAGTATGCCCTAGGCCTGATGCACTGTGTCAGTAGCAAGTAGGCCCTAGGCCTGCAACACTGTGTACAGTATTTGATAGGATACATTTTTTAACCGGACATACAAACTATGAAATTTGACTAGCTTTATGCGGACGTTTCTAAACCCCTCGGCAAGATGCCCTTGCTTGGCACCGACATATTTTAATTGAAGTTTCCGTTTCGATAGGATATGTATCATTTTGTCTCATATTATCATAAACAACATTACTCTGATTTCTGTTTCGTAGAATTATGAACACTCGCGGGAAGATGATTGCAGAACTGGGCCTTGCCATTACCCTGGGCAGGAATACAGTCAAGAAAAAAGGTAAATACAATTACAAATGAAATGAGATTTTCAAAGCTACGACAAATCAGCTAGGGTTAAAGAGATAAATGAGAAGAAATACACATTTCGAATTGTCCGTATCATTCCTTGCAAAGCCTAGACATAGGCCAAGGTATAAACATGTAACTGTTGTTTTTCATCAAAATTTCTAATTCTAAATTTTAAAGGGTTCAAACATAAAAGTATTTCAATTGGACAAAGTAGGTCTACATGTTTACAAAAGTTCTTAATTATTGTTGTTGTTGTTGTTATTTATCATAGATAAGCCTAAAAATGTGAATCTGATGCATCCGAAGAAAAACAAGGCTCTCTTTGGAAGCGATTTCACGGTGTCACATCAAGAAGTATTCACAGAGACTTGTGAAAATCCAGTTGCTGATGAGAATTCCACTCCTTCATTCAAAGACGGTAATAATGTTCCTTTGGTGTCAATGACAGACACTTTTGAAGATCCAATTGCCAAATGAGGTTGATATGGAAGTGGATAATATCCAAGTGAATGATGTTATAGTTAATCCGAATATAGTGGAGAATAATGTGCAAAGAGGCTCTTTAAAGAGGCATTTGGGCCCTCAAAATCGTCGTGCGCCCTTACGTAAACGTCTCAGGAATCTGGGTGAAGCATACACCGATAGCAAAGGAAACGCAGTTCTTGCTCGTGTAATGAAAGGTGTTGATTGCTCGAAGTGTATCTTCAAGTGCCACGATAAATTAAGTGAAGATGATAGAATAAAGGTCCACGACTCGTACTGGAAAATGGGGTCATACGAACGACAACGAGATTTCCTGCTAAGAAATGTTATTTCTAAACCTGTTGAAAGGAGATCTCAAAAAAATAATCCTTCTAAACTGAGAACAGTTACATATGAATATACATTCTGCAAAGGTAATGCATCAGTAAAGGTTTGCAGGAAATTTTTTTTTTGCTACTCTGTCAATAACAGAAAGAGTTGTACATTGGGCAAAAAAGAATCAACTGAGTGGTGTTGGTGTTGACATGTTTGTTGCGAAGTCAGACCAAAGGGGAAAGCATATCCCAAAATGTAAGACATCGGAAGAAAGATTGAAAATAGTGAAAGACCACATTGAGTCATTTCCAAAGATGGAAAGTCACTATTGTCGGGCATCGAGTAAACGAGAGTATCTTGATCCTCAACTCAATAGATCAAAAATGTATGCAGAGTATTTGTCATACTGTGAAAGTAAAGGTGTTACAGACCCTGTGTCAAAGTCGCAGTATTGTGTAACGTTCGACAAAGATTTCAATCTTGCCTTTCATAAACCCAAAAAAGACACGTGCAGTAAGTGTGAACAATTTAAGAACTTATCAAATGAAGAAAAAGTGGCTCGAAATACATCACACGAACATCATCTCCACTTAAAAACCCGTGCTAGAGAAGAAAAGGCTAAAGATAAAGCGAACGGTAATGCTGAATTTAAGTCGTACACATTTGACTTGCAAAGCGTATTATATACACCGTGCTCGCAAGTGTCAAGCTTTTTCTACAGCCGCAAAATGTGTAGTTATAACTTGACAGTGTACGACCAGACATCTCATGATGGATTTGCTACTTTCGGTGTGGACGACCGATGGCAAAAGAGGCTCTGATGAAATTGGAACCGCACTTTTCAAATTTTTGAATCTATACCAATTGAAGTTTATTTTATTTATTTATTTATTTATTTAACGTCTATCCTATTCAGTTATAAAAACTGATTTACAAAGGAGGACAACTAAATAAAACTAATTACATAGATGCAGAAAAACAATAAATTACATTTTCGTAAATATTTGAAATAGTAGCATTACAACAACAATGCATTTAACACAAGAATTTTGGTAACAAATTGAATGATATTATATGCATTCAATGAATGAATCAAATATAAAAAAGGGTGGAGAATGAAAAGAAAAGAAAGAAAAGAAAAGAAAAGAAAAGAAAAGAAAAGAAAAGAGAAAAAAAAAACATTAAAAAAGAAAAACGAAAAAAAAAAAACTGATTTATTAGACGATCCCACTCAAACGAATATGAGGTTTGCCAAAAAATCAGGAACAGCAAATCAGGGAGTATAATCAAACTTTCGCGGAAGAAAACCACCGAACGCGAAATCTTTATTCTTGGGTTCAATCTTCATTTTTGTGTTCAAATCTGACTCATATATATAATTATATCAGATATATAATTATTTAAAAAATTTCATGTCAAACTGATCACAGCAATGATACAGGACACCTAAATCAAGTTGCAAGCTCCATCATTGGGCGGCAACCAGACAATCTAGGCAGAAAAATATAGTTGAAAATACATTGTTTATATCATAATCAAAGCAATAATGAACAAACAAAGAGAAAAAGCAAAATCAATTATAAGAGCTTATGAAGGTAAATTAACATTACACAAACACACAGACAATAACTTACAAATAAATAGTAAAAATCAATTTTTTGCTCTTTGATTCATTATCATTGCTTCAATTTTACTTTTAAATTGTACAATTCCTAGATCAGTAAACTGGCTTCTAATATCATAAGAAATTGAATTCCAA
This sequence comes from Sweltsa coloradensis, assembly GCA_024449915.1. Classification (NCBI taxonomy): domain Eukaryota; kingdom Metazoa; phylum Arthropoda; class Insecta; order Plecoptera; family Chloroperlidae; genus Sweltsa; species Sweltsa coloradensis. Next base: position 135,817 of record JAMZAV010001468.1, read on the forward strand.
TAGGATACGCCTCTGTACATAAATGACTTTCTAAATGCTTCAGAATTTAATCTAGGAACTTCCAATGAGTTTATTAAAGTAGAATTTCTATCACGATCAACAATTTTAAAAATATTGGGTAGTATATAATAGTCAAACATATTTCATTGTTTTCTGACTCCTGCGGCGGACAAAATCGAAACCAATTCATCTCTTGTCTTCTTTTATACGCTGTGAATAAATTACACATACAAACTATTGATCTCAAATTTCTGGAAATGGCCATACACAAATGGAATGCGATGCAATGCATAGTACAATAGAACGAGCAAAGAGGAACGTGACCATTTTTTTCCCCACCAATGGCCAGTTATACTAAGAACGGCAAGAAGATCAGAGCTGCAGTATCATGACATATTGGACTTAAAAGATCACAAAACTCGATATGTTGTGGGCAATTTGAAGACTGACGCAAATAAACAAAAAGTGCAATGGATGAAGATCAAATGGATCCAGGTCCGAAAAGACAACCCTGAATCAATATTTATGAATACTAGTTTCGAGACGGAATTAATGGTAGAGGTTGTAGCAAAAAGAGTTGAGACTGCTGCATTAGTGAAACCTAAACCAAAAAGGAAGCAAAGGACAAGGAAAACCAGAGGCACAATACTTCCAAGCACATCAGCAGTAATGACGTCATAGAAGAGATGAATGAAGCACACCAGAGTATGTAATTAAAAAGAAGTATACATCTACATTGGGCATTTCCGAAACGAAGAAAAAAGATCTAATGGAATTGTGTAAGAAGGGAGTCATCCCAACAATCAACCATGCATATTATGCATCACTCAAAACATGCAGTCAGTTGCGAGATGTACTCCCTGAACCAGATAGTTTAGAAAGCGATGGGGATGGGTATGCTAGCGACTAAATTCATCACCTTGTAAACCATTATTAAACCATGTCTGTGGCCATTTCAACTTTATTACTATAAAAAATGGTTTTGTTTCAAATTGTATTAAAATAAAAAATGTTTGCAACACGTATAATAATTTTCATACATTTTCTAAAATTCCTTCAATCCATGTCAATATTGATCTGTGGTGTTGCTAAACGTTCCTATCATCTATTTTTCCAACTTCATCCTCTTATTAACAGGTCAATAATCCACAAAATCAAACATTAATGTTCATATCACATTGTGACTTACAACAGTATCTGTGAGTTTGGAACGTAATGTTTTTCTTTTAGTGGTGAAATAATGTCATATCTACCTCATACAACACTCAAGGCACAATTTTAATTAATGATATCTCATAAAACCTGAGTCAATAATGTTGTAAAAGGTAGTTATGACACTATTTCCCACGGCCAAAACACTCTTCACAATATTTGCATAGTGTTGTGCGATAGCAGCTTTAAGTTATACTGTCATAACTACCACCTTAAATTGAATATTGTATGATAATCAGCATTCTACATGAAATTATTTGGTATGTAGTGTAATGATTACGCAGATCAATATGTACTTTATTTTAATAAAATGCTACATAAGTAGAGTGTACGCCACTGGGAGTCAAAGGGATGCCGCCTAATTAATTATACAAATTTTTAATTACCCCTTATAATTAATCACGCAAAATTTTTTGATTATGCAAATTTTTAATTATGCAAATTTTTTAATTAATCATATTTTTAATTACTCAATTAATTATTCATTTTTTAATTATGTTAATTTTTAATTAATCATATTTTTAATTTTCAAGATGGCGGATGCTACACTAGAGTGTGACTACTTTAACCTAACTTTTTCAAGATGGCGGACGCTACACAAGAGGGTGATCACTTTAACCTAACTTAACCTAACATGATGACGTCATGCAAACCTGTCAAGACTTGTCAAGTTTGGTTGCAAACATGACAAGACTTGTCAAGACAGGCATGAGTGACGCCACCATACACAGACTAGTCAGGACATGCATCGAGTGTGTGAAGATGAAGGACTGGGAATCATGGTATACCTAGGGTGAATAAATTTAAAAAGTCAAGACTTATTCATGTGTATAACAAATCTTATTTATTTAACAAAACACATTAGTACATGAAACCACAATTTTTAATTACATATCATGCAGTCGCATTAATCAACTCCACTTCACTGTAGATAAATTCAGCACCAAGTTCGTACACAATTCTTTCCATATTCAACAGTAATGTACTTCTCCTCATGACCTAAACGTTCAGTATAGGTCTTCACAAAGTCATGTAGGCTAACACACGTAGAACCTGACATTTTTGCTACTAATGCCAGTTCATCATATTTGTTTTTAATTCTCATAAGAAAATTAAAGTACCACTTGTTTTATCGCGATAGCTCAGTTCAAGATCACTTAACATATGCGAAACACTTTGAGAATATTTTACTAGATTACGGCACGACACTTCGCCAAGGTATACACGACCATTTGTGGATTTAAGTCCCAACACAATAGTACCGTGATGATTATACACAAACAAGGTAAAAGAACCAACCTCCGTTTTGGTACACTGGCTGCATCTTCACCCATGTTGAAGACGTAATCATTGATGTAGTTCCATTTCACGAACAAGTTGACTCCATTCGTGAAGATTGAGCCTGAGTCCTCTTCCTTTTGCACATTGGATTTGTACATATGGTTTGAAGCAGTCTTGCATATGACACCCGACCACCAGCATTTTCGTACGACTTCCATTTAAAAAGAAAACACTTTTACAAAGAACAAGTTCGTACTTTTTGAGATGGTCCACATAAGCAGGCGTAGGCTCAGCAACAGTGGTAGTGAAGTCTGCTTGAAAATTCATGGTGATGCAGTTGAAGACACGGACCAGTATGCGACTGTCCTCGACAAATCTCAGACGCTGACTGACTGAAGCTCTAGACTCCTCGCGCTCTTGAAGGAGCCCCAAGCGGCAGCTTCGTGAAGCTCCGCCCCTTTCTCTTCCATTCGTGTTGAAACTTGCAAGTCATGACGTCATACAGACATGTCCAGACTTGCACACATACAGACCTGACCAAACATGATGCTTTACAATATAATGAAGGATATTAAGTAATGTACAATAAATAAATAAAAAAATCAAGACAATTTTTAAATACACGTCCTTCCTCGACGAAGACTGGACTGAGACTGAAGATTTTGAGCTCGTCTTGTCTAAGACCTACCCCCACCATGACGTTGTCGGTGCGCAGAGATGGATGCGCAGTGGTTTTATTTTTATTTTTATTTTTTGCAGAGTTAGCTGCGCAGTGGTTTAATTTTTGCGATTCGTGTATCTTCGGGAATCTTCGGAAATCTTCGTGAAGCTCCGCCCCTTTATCTTCCCATCACCAACTTTGTGAAACTGTCTGGAGTTGCAATCTAAGATTACATGATTTCAATTTACTTTTTAAAAATACTTCTTCAGTCCTATTATTTCCACTGCAGACAGACGTCTAGACATCCCATTATTTTTTAAACTTGAATAGTCTATTCATGAAGAAGTGAATGACATCCAATTATAGGAATTCAAAAGCCTATTCACAAGGAGTGCATTGTATGTTGCAAAACGAATGTTGGTACAGTATAAGTATTGTATAGAAGCTTTGTTCACATGACCCTGACCTGATTTTCGTCCAAACCTGTTGGTTTGTCGGAAAGTGCCCTTGGGCAAAGTAAAGCACATTGTTCAAAAATATTGGCGGTTTACGACCCCCAGGCATAGCATCATATTTCAAATAGCTTGGCGGTTGATGCCCTGAGGACAAATCTCAGAGGTAGGGAGGGCATTGTGACCCTAAAAGCCAAAAGTTTTATCAAGTTATTAAACTCTAGAAGAAAAGGTGTAAACTTTTCCTTGCAAAGTTTCAAGTTCTTACTATGCTGTTCTGAAAATGTGTGAAAATAAGTTTTCACATTACAAACTTTTAAAGTTGTTATAATACCATGTAAAGAAAATGTGTGCAAAAAAGATAGTTTTTCTGCATGTGTACGTATTTCATTATATTATTGTTGGCAATTAAGGAAAATGTTAAAGTATTTTACAAAGTTCTTATACTCTGTAAAGAAAATGTGAAAAACTGACACAGCACTATACATACATACATAACACAGCTTCTCACACAACAATTCACCACATCACACATAGTACACACTGTAAACTACTTCCCACACTACACCATAAAGTACGCAACGTACGCTACTTCTCCTCACACTACACAGCACTATACATACTTACACTATACTTCTTTTCACACTACACCATACAAAGTACACACTGTACACAACACTACACACATAACCTTTCCATGCAAAGTAAAAATTCTTACTACTTTGTAAATAAAATGAATGCAAATAACTTGTGTTTTACATGTATACATATTTCTTTGTTGCAATAAATTAAAGTGTTAAAAGTTTTACACACTCATTAAGAAAATGCATGAAAATAATATCTTTTACTTGCAAAGTTTTCAAAGTTCTTACTTCTTTGGACGTATTTCATTATATTATTGTTTCAATTAAGGAAAATGTTAAAGTATTTTACAAAGTTCTTATACTCTGTAAAGAAAATGTGAAAAACTGACACAGCACTATACATACATACACAACACAGCTTCTCACACAACAATTCACCACATCACACATAGTACACACTGTAAACTACTTCCCACACTACACCATAAAGTACGCACCGTACACTACTTCTCCTCACACTACACTGCACTATACATACTTACACTATACTTCTCCTCACACTACACCATACAAAGTACACACTGTACACAACACTTCACACATAACCTTTCCATGCAAAGAAAAAATTCTAACTACTCTGTTAATAAAATGAGTGCAAATAACTTGTGTTTTACATGTATACATATTTCTTTGTTGCAATAAATTAAAGTGTTAAAAGTTTTACACACTCATTGAGAAAATGCATGAAAATAATATCTTTTACTTGCAAAGTTTTCAAAGTTCTTACTTCTTTGGAAAGAAAATGTGTGCAAATAAGATAAGAAACTTACAAACTTTTTAGTTCTACTAGTTTTCTCACTATTCAGTAAGAAAATGCGTGCAAGAAAGTTAAGTTTTCCTTTAAAACTAACCAGTTCTAGTTTACAAACTTACAAGTTCAGATAGTCTGGAAAGAAATTGCGTGTACATAAAATTACTTTTGCTTAACAACCATACAAGTTCTTATACTCTGTAAACAAAATGTGTGAAAATAAGTTAACACTCTCACAAGATCTTATACTCTGTAGTAAAAATGCGTGACAATAAGTTTACAAACTTGCAGTTATTTACAAAGTATTGAGAACATGTAGGTTTGTTAGGTAAAAGTTATCTGATGTGTAGGTACATTTATTCTTCACAAAGTATAAGAACTTCTAGGTTTGTAAGTTAAGGTTTTCTGATGTGTACATTTATTCTTTACAAAGTATTAGAACTTGTTAGTTTGTAAGTTTGTAAACTAATTTTCACACAATTCATTTACAAAGTATTAAGAACCTGAAGTTTTGTTATAGTCAGTTGTTAGTTTGTAAACTTATTTACTCATTTTCTTCACAGAGTATATGAACTTGTAGGTTTGTTAAATTAAAGTTTTCTGGTGTATACATTTATTCTTTACAAAGTATAAGAACTTGTAGGTCGTTAGGTAAAAGTTATCTTATGTGTACATTTATGCTTTACAAAGTATAAGAACTTGTTAGTTTGTAAGTTTGTAAACTAATTTTCACACAATTTATTTACGAAGTATTAAGAACCTAAAGGTTTGATGAGAAAAAGTTGTCTTATGTACACACAGTATCATTACAGAGTATATAAACTTGTATGTTTGTTAAGTTATAGTTATCTGATGTGTACATTTTTTCTGATGTGTACATTTTTTTCTTTACAAAGGTATAAGAACATGTTAGTTTGTAAGTTTGCAAACTAATTTTCATACAATTTATTTACAAAGTGTTAAGAACCTGTAGGTTTGTTAAGAAAAGTTGTATTTTGTGCACGCAATAACTTTACAGAGTAAAAGAACTTGTAGGTTTGTTAAGTAAAAGTTATCTGATGTGTACATTTTTTCTTTACGGAGTATAAGAACTTGTAGGTCGTTAGGTAAAAGTTATCTAATGTGTACATTTATTCTTTACAAAGTATAAGACTTGTTAGTTTGTAAGTTTGTAAACTAATTTTCACACAATTTATTTACGAAGTATTAAGAACCTAAAGGTTTGATGAGAAAAAGTTGTCTTATGTACACACAGTATCATTACAGAGTATATAAACTTGTAGGTTTGTTAAGTTAAAGTTATCTGATGTGTACATTTTTTCTGATGTGTACATTTTTTTCTTTACAAAGGTATAAGAACATGTTAGTTTGTAAGTTTGCAAACTAATTTTCATACAATTTATTTACAAAGTGTTAAGAACATGTAGGTTTGTTAGGTAAAAGTTATCTGATGTGTACATTTATTTTTTACAAAGTATTAGAACTTGTTAGTTTGTAAGTTTGTAAACTAATTTTCACGCAATTCATTTACAAAGTATTAAGAACCTGAAGTTTTGTTGAGAAAAAATTGTCTTATGTACACACAGTATCATTACAGAGTATATGAACTTGTAGGTTTGTTAAGTAAAAGCTATATTATGTGCACACAGTATCTTTACAGAGTAAGAGAACATGTAGGTTTGTTAGGTAAAAGTTATCTAATGTATACATTCATTCTTTACAAAGTATAAGAACTTGTTAGTTTGTAAGTTTGTAAACGTATTTTCACACAATTTATTTACGAAGTATTAAGAACCTAAAGGTTTGATGAGAAAAAGTTGTCTTATGTACACGCAATTTCTTTCCAGACTATCTGAACTTGTAAGTTTGTAAACTAGAACTGGTTAGTTTCAAAGGAAAACTTAACTTTCTTGCACGCATTTTCTTACTAAATAGTGAGAAAACTAGTAGAACTAAAAAGTTTGTAAGTTTCTTATCTTATTTGCACACATTTTCTTTCCAAAGAAGTAAGAACTTTGAAAACTTTGCAAGTAAAAGATATTATTTTCATGCATTTTCTTAATGAGTGTGTAAAACTTTTAACACTTTACTTTATTGCAACAAAGAAATATGTATACATGTAAAACACAAGTTATTTGCACTCATTTTATTAACAGAGTAGTTAGAATTTTTTCTTTGCATGGAAAGGTTATGTGTGAAGTGTTGTGTACAGTGTGTACTTTGTATGGTGTAGTGTGAGGAGAAGTATAGTGTAAGTATGTATAGTGCAGTGTAGTGTGAGGAGAAGTAGTGTACGGTGCGTACTTTATGGTGTAGTGTGGGAAGTAGTTTACAGTGTGTACTATGTGTGATGTGGTGAATTGTTGTGTGAGAAGCTGTGTTGTGTATGTATGTATAGTGCTGTGTCAGTTTTTCACATTTTCTTTACAGAGTATAAGAACTTTGTAAAATACTTTAACATTTTCCTTAATTGAAACAATAATATAATGAAATACGTCCAAAGAAGTAAGAACTTTGAAAACTTTGCAAGTAAAAGATATTATTTTCATGCATTTTCTTAATGAGTGTGTAAAACTTTTAACACTTTAATTTATTGCAACAAAGAAATATGTATACATGTAAAACACAAGTTATTTGCACTCATTTTATTTACAAAGTAGTAAGAATTTTTACTTTGCATGGAAAGGTTATGTGTGTAGTGTTGTGTACAGTGTGTACTTTGTATGGTGTAGTGTGAGAAGAAGTATAGTGTAAGTATGTATAGTGCTGTGTAGTGTGAGGAGAAGTAGCGTACGTTGCGTACCCGAGGAAATCAAAAGTGAAACAAACATGATCATGTTTAAAGAAAACTGAGAAGCTACCTCATAGAAAAATGTCTGTATAATATAAGTGACTTCAAGGAAGCATGACACAGTTGCATAAGTGTATATAGATTTGCTCACTCGACAAGTGATGTATAATATGATGTATATATGTAAATGTATAATGATGTAATTATTAGTATATAATCAATCTTGTATTAGTAAAGTAGTTTGTAGTTGTTAATTATGCAATGTATATACCAACAATTCTGACAATGCTTATGTTACGATACACATACTAGTTACGGCATCACATGTAATCCACAGCTGCTAATAAAATACAAATACAAATACAAATACTTTATGGTGTAGTGTGGGAAGTAGTTTACAGTGTGTACTATGTGTGATGTGGTGAATTGTTGTGTGAGAAGCTGTGTTATGTATGTATGTATAGTGCTGTGTCAGTTTTTCACATTTTCTTTACAGAGTATAAGAACTTTGTAAAATACTTTAACATTTTCCTTAATTGCCAACAATAATATAATGAAATACGTACACATGCAGAAAAACTATCTTTTTTGCACACATTTTCTTTACATGGTATTATAACAACTTTAAAAGTTTGTAATGTGAAAACTTATTTTCACACATTTTCACTACAGCATAGTAAGAACTTGAAACTTTGCAAGGAAAAGTTCACACCTTTTCTTCTATAGTATAATAACTTGATAAAACTTTTGGCTTTTAGGGTCACAATGCCCTCCCTTCCTCTGAGATTTGTCCTCAGGGCATCAACCGCCAAGCTATTTGAAATATGATGCTATGCCTGGGGGTCGTAAACCGCCAATATTTTTGAACAATGTGCTTTACTTTGCCCAAGGGCACTTTCCGACAAACCAACAGGTTTGGACGAAAATCAGGTCAGGGTCATGTGAACAAAGCTTCTATACAATACTTATACTGTACCAACATTGAATGACGGCGCTCCATTTTTTAAAATCTAAAAGTTTTAATAATAGGTGTAAGTCTGAACAACAATCTGAACATGAACATTGTTGTAAGCCATGCGTTTTGCAACATACAATGCACTCCTTGTGAATAGGCTTTTGAATTCCTATAATTGGATGTCATTCACTTCTTCATGAATAGACTATTCAAGTTTAAAAAATAATTGGGATGTCTAGACGTCTGTCTGCAGTGGAAATAATAGGACTGAAGAAGTAATTTTTAAAAAGTAAATTGAAATCATGTAATCTTAGATTGCAACTCCAGACAGTTTCACAAAGTTGGTGATAGGAAGATAAAGGGGCGGAGCTTCACGAAGATTTCCGAAGATTCCGAAGATACACGAATCGCAAAAATTAAACCACTGCGCAGCTAACTCTGCAAAAAATAAAAAATAAAATTAAACCACTGCGCAGCTAACTCTGCGCACCGACATCGTCATAGTGAGGGTAGGTCTTAGACAAGACGAGCTCTTAATCTTCAGTCTCAGTCCAGTCTTCGTCCAGGAAGGACGTGTATTTAAAAATTATCTTGATTATTTTATTTATTTATTGTACATTACTTAATATCCTTCATTATATTGTAAGCATCATGTTTGGTCAGGTCTGTATGTGTGCAAGTCTGGACAGGTCTGTATGACGTCATGACTTGCAAGTTTCAACACGAATGGAAGAGACAAGGGCGGAGCTTCACGAAGCTGCCGCTTGGGGCTCCTTCAAGAGCGCGAGGAGTCTAGAGCTTCAGTCAGTCAGCGTCTGAGATTTGTCGAGGACAGTCGCATACTGGTCCGTGTCTTCAACTGCATCACCATGAATTTTCAAGCAGACTTCACTACCACTGTTGCTGAGCCTACGCCTGCTAATGTGGACCATCTCAAAAAGTACGAACTTGTTCTTTGTAAAAGTGTTTTCTTTTTAAATGGAAGTCGTACGAAAATGCTGGTGGTCGGGTGTCATATGCAAGACTGCTTCAAACCATATGTACAAATCCAATGTGCAAAAGGAAGAGGACTCAGGCTCAATCTTCACGAATGGAGTCAACTTGTTCGTGAAATGGAACTACTCAATGATTACGTCTTCAACATGGGTGAAGATGCAGCCAGTGTACCAGAAACGGAGGTTGGTTCTTTTACCTTGTTTGTGTATAATCATCACGGTACTATTGTGTTGGGACTTAAATCCACAAATGGTCGTGTATACCTTGGCGAAGTGTCGTGCCGTAATCTAGTAAAATATTCTCAAAGTGTTTCGCATATGTTAAGTGATCTTGAACTGAGCTATCGCGATATAAACAAGTGGTACTTTAATTTTCTTATGAGAATTAAAAACAAATATGATGAACTGGCATTAGTAGCAAAAATGTCAGGTTCTACGTGTGTTAGCCTACATGACTTTGTGAAGACCTATACTGAACGTTTAGGTCATGAGGAGAAGTACATTACTGTGAATATGGAAAGAATTGTGTACGAACTTGGTGCTGAATTTATCTACAGTGAAGTGGAGTTGATTAATGCGACTGCATGATATGTAATGTAAAAATTGTGGTTTCATGTACTAATGTGTTTGTTAAATAAATAAGATTTGTTATACACATGAATAAGTCTTGACTTTTTAAATTTATTCACCCTAGGTATACCATGATTCCCAGTCCTTCATCTTCACACACTCGATGCATGTCCTGACTAGTCTGTGTATGGTGGCGTCACTCAATGCCTGTCTTGACAAGTCTTGTCATGTTTGCAACCAAACTTGACAAGTCTTGACAGGTTTGCATGACGTCATCATGTTAGGTTAAGTTAGGTTAAAGTGATCACCCTCTTGTGTAGCGTCCGCCATCTTGAAAAAGTTAGGTTAAAGTAGTCACACTCTAGTGTAGCATCCGCCATCTTGAAAATTAAAAATATGATTAATTAAAAATTAACATAATTAAAAAATGAATAATTAATTGAGTAATTAAAAATATGATTAATTAAAAATTTGCATAATTAAAATTTGCATAATCAAAAAATTTTGCGTGATTAATTAATAAGGGGTAATTAAAAATTTGCATAATTAATTAGGCGGCATCCCTTTGACTCCCCAGTGGCGTACACTCTACTTACATATAATCATTTGAACCTAAAGTGAATAACATGATTTTTCAAACTTTCTTTTTCATTTATCTCGAAATGGTGTTTTTTTAGTTATGACGGTATGATTCTGAGCCGACGATTTATAAGTCTAGCCTAGACCAGGGATACGTGAGTGAACGAACTTTTGCATGCTTTAGGCGCATATTAATAAACCGACGGACGTGATAAAATACAGCATCGATAGCCAGAAAGGGTTAGAATCATTAATAGTCGAAGGGCCGAGAATTAGTTGTGGTCAAAAAGAGCCGAGAAAGATTATAAGCGTGTAGTCTGGAGAATAGGACACGGAAAACGCAAGCAAAGTTTGTTGGTTGTATTACAACGAAATATAGATTGAAATATCATAAAAAGGAAATCGGTGGGGATAAAATCATTTATACATCCAAATAGAAGAACATATACGGAACAGTTATTGACAATTCAATATCTTGGCAAAGTTTTAGTTTTTTGGGCAAATTGTTTCAAAATCAATAAATGCGATTAGTTGAAATCTAAAATGGCGAATTTAGTTGCAAAGAGCTTGAAGATGACATCAACAATAAAAACTCGGAACATTCGTGAGTGATTTGAGCCACCGACGTCAAACGATGTGCTTTTGATAAAGACGGGTGAGGTCAGAACTGGGCCGATAAAAGTTGTCGTGTTTACATAATAACTGTCTGACAGTTTACCGTGTGAGGACTGGAGAACTTGTTTGTTGGACTTGGAATGCTGGTATCGGGCAATTGTGAAACATTAAAACGTACGGTCGGAGTTGGTTTATCCGAACGATAAATTATCGTAGTTTTATCAGTCGACAAATACGCAGCAAGCTACTGACCTACACGTCGGACTTCTTTGACTTCATAGGGTTTCGATGGGAGTCATGATCATTTGTGAGAGTATTTAAATTAAGTTTATTACCAATTATATTTCCATAAACTTTCGGAAAACTTTACTTTTGTCCATCAGACCAAGAGATATCTTAAATAGATATCCTTTCGCTTTTGGGACATCAGAAATGATAGGTAGGGTTTGAACTGTTACCTTGTTAATGAAGGAAATTCATTTGTGTTTTTATACAATATAGCCCGTTCTGGTTGACTTATAAACCGTTGATTGTCTGTTGTAATGTCATCCTAGATCTAGTATAAATTATAAGTTGTATTTCAGAGATGTTTGGCTTCGCTGTTGTAAGATTTCTCAATTTTGTGGGTCTTGGTGAGTTATAGGAGGTTGTTGTGAACTAGTTAGGCACCTTTAGACTTGAGTACCAGGTTCACGCCTAGGTAGGATTTAAAATTCAAGTTTGAGTGACGTTAGCCTTGATCAGTTGTTTTATTTTTAAATTTAAATATTTTACTTCTAAGTGAGTTTCAGAAATCGTGTTTCACTTTAATAAGGCGATCCATCGCCGAGTATGTTCATGATTATTAAATGGTATTTTCCGGAGTACAGCTATTTAGTGAAGTATCCAACGAGAGCCTATCGATTACCTGAGGGGTCGTAGGTTCGTTGTGTTACAAGCCTATATACTTTATTTATGCAGATACACCCGCCTCGGCATTTATCAACAACTAGAACAAAATTTCGAACATGCGCTGCGCATAGAAAGCATTATTTACTGTACCCACATTTAAAATATACCGAAACACCTTTTAGTATAATACACTGAACACTATTCCAACACATCCAAAATAATTAAAAGACGATACGGATAGGCCACAAAGCAAGCGCACAATAACTACGATACTAAAGTAGATTTGCTGTTGAATCATGGGTGTTTATTCCCACTCCGCTCAAGCATCCTCCGTGGCGTAAACGGTTAGATGCTGGCTTACAGATGGAGAGTCGCCCTGCTGGACCGAGTTCGAGACACCAAACTTGAAATTTTATAATCACTTGCAATTAATACATGCTGTGTTTCCACCTACAGGCAATCAACTGGTGTCGAAAATAAGACAAAATAGCCATATGTAACCGATAATATATAGAACTTTTTATTTTATTTTTACGTTTAGCCTACATATTTAGCACCTAGATCGCGCTACAGATGCTACGGAAACTAGCGGGAAAAATCGCGGGACGTCCCGTGCGGGAGTTATCGCGGGAAGATCGCAGGACGACCCGTGTGGGTCCCGCCCGGGCAAGTGAGGGAAAAAGACTGCGGGAAGAGTGCGGGAAGAGTGCGAGAAAGCCCAAAAATGTTTGTTGGGTATATTTTCCAAATGAAAGACGGAGAGAGAGATGACACTGTCAACCTCGACATTGGAGGAGTGGAGGTGAACTTTGTTATCGATAGTGGGGCCTCAAAAAAAAAATTTAATAAAACTACTTGGGAGAAAATGAAGACTCAGGGAGTCAAGGGCACCTCATCATTGAAAAAAAACCCATTGTTTCCGTTTGGAGCCACAAAAACCACTCATACCCCTAGGACGTTTTGACACCACGGGTCACTTTGGACAATAAGGCAACCATTAAAAGAAAAGGTTTATTTTCATGACTGCGGGGGCTGCCCTCTGCTGTCCAAACGCACTGAAAGGGAGTTGGGGGTACTCATGCTAGGCTATCCTTTACGCAGCTATCTGAGGTCTCGCATGCTAGTAAGCAAACAGTGAAAAACACAGCCATGATAGTTAATTCCAGCAGTCCCTTTAGCTAATGATTGCTATGTGAAAAAGAATAACAGTCTTAAGGACAAGTTGAAGGCTGAGTTTCCCACTGTTTTTGAAGGAATAGGCAGATTGAAAGATTTCCAATTGCCACTAAAGATAAAACCCGAGATAACCCCTACTGTCCAACGTGCCAGAAGATACCCACTGCACCTCCTGGATACCATAAAGCTTAGCCTGGAAGAAAAATTGCTAACGACATATAGAAAGGGTAATCACCTCAGTTTGGGTTTCTCCCTTTTATTGTAGGGGAAAAAAAAGGGTGCTTTAAGGCTGATTGTAATGCCAGGGAGGCAAAAAAGGCAATCGAAAAGGAAGGCACCCTATTCCCCTTATCGGGAAACTTTCTCCAAACTACATGGGGCTACAGTGTTCTCATTGCTTGACTGAAATGAAGCGTTTCCATCAGCTGGAATTAACAGAACAATCACGGGAAATTACTACATTTTCCACGCCATTTGGCTTGATGCGCTACAAAACTTTGATTTTTGGGCTCAATTGTGCGTCGGAAATTTTTCAAAAAGTGATTGAACAGGTCATAGCAGAATGCGAGGGAGTAGAAAATTACATAGATGATTTTCCTGTCTGGGGAAGGACCCCAGAGAGAGCATGATCAAAGACTTCGTGCCCTGTTGCGAACCTTGGGAAGATCGGGCACTTACCCTGAACCTAGATAAATTGGTTTTGAGCCAAAACCCGTGGTTGAGTTCAGGGGACATCTTTTTTTCAGCAAAAGGTCCAGCCACTCACTAATAGAGAATAGAAGCTGTAGAAAGTTTCCGTGCACCCACCAACACACAGGAACTTGCTTGCCTGCTTGGACTTGTGGCTTATAGTGCAAGATTTATTCCTAACTATTCTGCACTCACGTTTCCCCTACGGAAGCTACTAAAAACCAACACTGAGTTTCTTTGGGGCGCTGATCAGGATGAGGCCATGTCACAGATAATAAAGGTCCTAACAACTCAACCAGTGCTTGCTTTTTACAGAAAAGGAGCTCCTACCACAGTTATAGTTGATGGAGGCCCTCAGGCTACGGGGGCCCTTTTGCTTCAGGAGCTAGCAAAATTGCTTTTCCTGTGGCGGGTGTTGCGTTACCTTAATTTTGTTGGGGAGGATAGCTTCAACCACATTTATGAAGAGGTTCTATTAGAATTCCCGGATACCATCAACCGCCAACAAGCAAGACAAGTCATAAATGCTGCTGTGCAAGCCAGGGTCCTGGCTAGAAAATGGACAACTTTATTTTATCCGAGTTGTACCTGAGCCGAGTGTGAATTGGTTTTCTAAATTATTGTTTATAATTTTTTGCGCTCTGGGAAAAGCAATTCTAGTTATTTTTTTCAAAAGCAGCATTATTTGTGTTTTCTGAAAGTTTTTTTCTACAGAGTGTTGGAAATTAAAGTATGCCTAAGGAGTGATAAACTGTATGTGGGGCATGAAGTAAGCTTGTTGCCTTTGATTGTTCTTTAAAAAAATTGTTCAATAATAAAAAAAAAAAACAACCACGCCCCTGCATCCTCAAGCAAATGGCGAAGTTGAACGTCAGAACCGCTCCATAGTACGCTGTCTGAAGATTGCCTATAATACTAACCAAGACCCGAAGGCCGCGTTGTTGGGAATATCTTTTTGCATATCGCACAAACCCGCATACCACGACAGGAGTCTCCCGGCCAAGCTGTTTTTTGAACGAGAGCTTCGGGAAAAAGGGGCCTACCTTCTCTGCTCAAGGTCTTTGGATACGGAGGTGAGGGACCGGGATGCATAGCAAAGGCTCGAATGAAGGATTATGCAGATGCTCCAGGAGGGCGGCTGAGCGCGATCTTGTTGTGGGAGATAAGGTATTGGTGAAGCAACAAACTCCTCACAAGTTGGCTACTCCTTTCTGTCCACACCTTACCGGGTGGTGGCCAACATGGGAATGCCGTGACTTTCGATCACCGGAAGGAGTTGACTACAGCCGAAACTCTTCGTTGTACGTCGGTACAACAGCGTTTGAGTCCTGAGGAGCCGACTAATGTGCCGGTGGCGAGCCCGATACAGGCTTCAAACTCTTCGGCCGTAGTTCGAGAAGAAAGTCTCCGCCGTTCACAGCGAGTGCGCGCCAAGCCACTTCGCTACCAAGACTGACTCAGTTATACTCGGAGGTTTAGTTGTAGGATTTTAGTTTTTTGCTAGTTTTAAAATTTTATTCGGCCTAAGGGTTTTTTTAGCGTTTATTTAGTTTAGTTTTTGAAGTGTTTACGTTAAGGATTCTTTTGCACAGCACATAAACCCGTCTAATCTTTAGGGGGGGGGGGGGGGGGGGAGTGTAGGGTTTACACATTCAATAAGTGCCGCCAGTGATAGGGTAGTTACCTTCCCAAGGAGATGCTGCCCCTAGCGGAGAGCCGAGAGCTAGGGGGGGATGCTCGTGGCAGTCGACGGATGGGCAGTGCCCGAGACACAGGTGTGTACAGTGTGCTCAAATTACAACTGTACTTTATTTCCACAGTTCTGCCCTAGAAAAAAAGGTGGGCCAACAATCCACCTTTATAATAATCATAAGAAGGTGTTGCCAAAACGTGGAGAATCCACAGACGAGCTAGAGCCAAGATTCCGACATGGCATTTATATAAAAGGCTACTTTTCCTAAGTGGGGAAAGATCAAACAAAAGCGAGTCAAAATCATCTCTGAAGGTGAGATCATAGAGTTATAAAATAGTAGGCCTATACCGTTAACGTTTGCCTCTTGCCAGCTCCACATAGCGTGTATGTATAAATGTTGTATAAATAAATGTGTATAAATGTATAAATATGACATAAATAAATGACTAATGATCAAATTTAAAAATAAGAGTGACCGACCTAGGGGGTATACAATCCATACATTGTGTTTTGGCTGACTAAACTTTCACTTAGGCCATCTTTGTACATCTTAAAAGTGCTTGATAACGTAATGTAGGCGTAATGCCATGTAACAATGAACCATTTATTATTACTAGGAAACGCTCAGTTGGGCGCGTTGATAAGCGAGCAACGTGCTATAGCTAGAAACCCACAATGCACATTTTTTTAAATTTTAAAATTTTGCGACGGGTTCGCTGTCCACAGGGCCGAGTTTCCGATATTATTTATTATTGCCAAGGTATTTGGGTAAACCCGTATGTAAATCTTTACTTTGTGGATAAAATCCACCGCCATCTAGAGGAACTTGACTCATTGGGAAAAAATATTTAAACTCTTTGGTGGACAAATAATAGACTGCTTCCTCGCAAGTATTTTTTATTACTTTTAGGGGGCAGTGCAATAGAAACTTCGCGCGTCTTTCGTTGCCATGGCAAAAGTTACTTTTGTTATAATGTAAATTTTCCCTCTACACTACTTATCGGTCAAACTAAAAATTTAAAATATTCGTGACCGGACGGACATTCTGAATGATTTGGCTATCTCAGGTTTTGTCGCCGGTTAGTTTGAAAAAAAAACTTTCGATTAACTTTAATGTAAATTTTGAATTTTTGAACGTTTTCCCACAAAACAATGGCATTCAATAGAACAAGTTTGCGGATGGTCAAAATTTCAACTCGCCCGAGCCTCCGTTGAACTTTTTATGGCGAGACATACAAAAAAAAAAAAAAAACAAAAAAAAAACAAAAAAAAACAAAACGAGTGAAAAATTTTTTTCCGGCAGGTCAAATGGAACGTTTCCTTGCCCCTTTAATTATTATTTTTATTACTGGGAAACGTTTCAGTTGGGCCTTTTATAAGCGGCACGTGCTATAGCTAACCCACAATGCACTTTTTTTTTTTAAAAATTTTAAAATTTTCGACGTTCGCTGTCCACAGGGCCATGTTTCCGATTTTTACTTATTTTGGGCCAATGTATTTGGGTAACCCGTATTAAATCTTTACTTTGGGGGAAAAAATCCAGCCACTAAGGCCTTGACTCTTTGGGAAAAAAATATTTAAACTCTTTGGTGAAAAATAATAGACTCTTCCTCGAAGTATTTTGATTATTTTAGGTGGCGTGCTTAGAACTTTGCGGGGGCCCTTTTCGTTGCCATGGCAACGTTACTTTTGGTATAATTGAGCGAGCGAAGCGAGGTTTCCATTTGCTCTGCCGGAAAAAATTTGTCATGGTTTTGTTTTTTTTTTTTTTTTTTTTTTGTTTGTTTTTTGTTTTTTTTTTGTTTGTATGTCTCGCGAACGTTCGAACGGAGGCCGGATGGTTGAAATTTTTTTACCCTCCGCAGCTTTGTTCTCGATTGAATGCATTTTTTGTGGCAAAACTTTTTAAAAAAATTTAAAAAAATTTTACTTTAAAATTTAAATCGAAATTTTTTTTTTTCAACTCACGGCGACAAATCTGAGATAGCCAAATCATTAAAAATGTCCGCCCGGGTCACGAATATTTTAAATTTTATTTTGACCCGATAAGTATGTAGTAAAAATTAATTATAAAAAAAAGTAACGTTGCCTGGCAACAAAAAAGACCGCAAATTTTTCTAATGCACGCCACCTAGAAGTTATAAAAATATTTTTCAAAGAAGCAGTCTTTATTTGTAAACAAAGGGTTTAAATATTTTTTCCCAAGGATCAAGGCCTCTAGAGGGCGGGGTTTTTAAAAAGTAAGTTTAAAACACGGGTTTACCAAATCCCTTTGGCAATAAAAAAATAAACTGAAACGCGAACGCGTAAATTTTAAAAAATTTAAAAAAAAATGTGCAATGGGGTTAGCATAGCAGTGCTCGTTTTCAACGGCCCAACTGAGCGTTTCCTAGTGAAAATTTCCATCTACACCTTTATCGAATAAAACAAAAATTAAACATATTCGTGACCACGGACTTTCTAATGATTTGGCTATTCAGATTTGTCGCCCCGGGTTTGTTTTTTAAAAAAAAAATTTGATTAATTTAAGTAACTTTTTAAATTTTTTTAAAAGATTTTTCCACAAAACAATGGTTCCAAACGAGAACAAAGCTTGCGGGGGTCAAATTTCCTCGATCCCAGCCTCCGTTTAAAAAATTATGGGGAGACATACAAAAAAAAAAAAAAAAAAAAAAAAAACAAAACCCGTGTAATTTTTTCCGGCAGAGTCAAATGGAAACGCTCGCTTCGCTCGCTTAATTTTTTTATTTTTCTTTTATTTACCCAATATGAACATTAAATATTGGGGATTTAAAGCTTTCACCAGAATGAACCCACCTCTAAGGTGAACCCCTATTTCAAAAAAATTAAAATACAGAATTAAAAAAAACAATACATACAAAAATAACTGAAACAAAGTCTTTATACTAAACTTTTCGAGAATGGGCGGTTCCCCAATAATGCTGCTTTTTAAACTCTGGGGTCCAGTGATTGCCCGAGATGTTGGAGGTTCTCTCAAACTTCTTCCAATTGTCCCACAAACTCCAATTTTAATGGGAACAACCTTACAAATGACATTCCACATTCGTTGAATTTCTATTTGAAGGTCTCGATATCTTGTGCGTTTCTCTGCTTCCTTTAATACTATGTTGCGGTCTGATGGAATAGCTACATCGATGATCAAACATTTTTAAATCTCTTTGTTTTTAACAACAATGTCTGGTTTGTTGTGAAGAACCTTTCGATCAGTGATTATTTGCTCATTCCACAATATTGTCACATTACCATTGTCAACTACTTGCTCTGGTTTATGCATGTACCATTTGTCAGAAGTTTCGATTTATAACTTTCTACAAATGTTCCAATGCAAATATGCCCCAACCTTATCATGTTGATCAATGTATTCCGTTTTTGCTAAGACCGGGCATCCAGAAATATTTGCTCCACGCTTTCTTCATAAAGCTTACACAAACGACACTTGTGATCTACTTCGAGTTTGAGAATTCTTTTTTCGTAACTTTTTGTTCTTAAGGCTTGATCTTGTGCAGCTACGATAAGACTTTCAGTTTCACCCTTGAGATTACTTCTGCCCAGCCACTTATTGGTTTGATCTTGGTCAATATGTGGTTGCTCCATGCGTGTAATATATTGTCCATGCAAAGGTTTAGACTTCCAGCAACTTATTAGATCTTCCTGGATAATATTCTTAATTTTCTTCTTGATAACCTTGACCTTGTTAGTGATGGACCCATTGATCTGATTAATATCGGTTAATTCCATACCTGATTGAAACTTGTTGCTTAACTTAATGATAGATTTTCTCATAGCTTTGCTAGACTCATGTTCTTGAAACCATTCTAATAAATTTGTCATCTTCTTTACCTTCTATGTATAAACTTAAACCAATCATTGCTGTTTTGTATGACCCCTCTAGTTGAGTTATTCCGCGACCTCCATTCTTCCTTGCGATATACAGTCTTTCTACGTCCGCTCGTGGATGGTGCATTCCGTTTATTGTCAACAGTTTTCTTGTTTTTCGATCTAATCTCTTAAGTTCTTCAATGCTCCAATCTAATATCCCAAAGCTATCAGATAAGACTGGCACAGCAAATTGACCAATTGCAATACTAGTTTTATTTCGTCCGTTCAATTCACTTTCAAGTATTAATCTTAGGCGTCGTTTGTATTCTTTGCTCAATTTATCTTTCATTAATGTATGCTGAACACCGTTACCTTCTTCTACTCCAAGATATTTATAAGTTGATTCTTGACCAATGTCCTCAATAGTGATATGCTCGTCAAGTTGGATTGTTTCACTTGAGACAATCTTCCCTCTTTTGAATGTCGCTTTCTTGCACTTCTCGATTCCAAATTCCATACAAATGTCGTCACTGAAAGTTTTGACGATATTTAGATAGATACTAAGTTCTTCGTCATTTTTTGCAAATATTTTAAATCGTCCATGTACAGAAGATGCGAGACTTTATCTTCATTTGGCAATAATACATACCCCAAACCTGCGTCATTGAGGCACTTAGTCAAAGGAAACAAGCTCATGCAGAATAGAAGTGGCGATAACGAATCACCCTGAAATATTCCTCGTTGTATGTGAACATTACTTGATACGATTTCTTCGGTCTCCGTCTTATTTTCATACTTGTATTCCAATGTAGCATCATAATTTGCAGAAGTTGACAACAATTGGGCTGACCTTATACATTTCCAATACTTTTAATATCCAACTATGTGGCACACTATCAAATGCTTCTTGTAATCAATCCAACCTACGCTAAGATTCTTCTGCCTCTGTTTACAATTTTCCATTATAGCTTTACTCAACAGAAGATGATCCTTACAGCCATACGTATTTCTACAACAACCTTTTTTGCTCTAATGGCATTACATTATTTGTAGCTAAAAATACTTGCATTCGTTCAGTTAAATTGAAGTTAAGATTTTTATACATTGTAGGTAAACATGTGATAGGTCTATAATTTTTGGTTGTTCAGTTTGTGCAGACTTTCGGTAACAAATACGTAACCCCTATGGTCAACCATACTGGTGCGTCTTCAGGATGAACTAAAGCATTATTAAGCAAAGTTACTAGAATAGTATGAGTGGATGTCAGTTGTTTTAGCCAAAAAGTTGGATAATTTGTCTGGCCCTGGTGCTTTCCAGCTAGAACTTTTCCGAAGGGAACTAGACAAATCACCCAATGTAATTTCTTCCCAATTCATATCCGGAGAATCAGCACAATCCAATTCTTGATGTTGAATCCATTTAGCTTCTGAATTATGCTTTTTGTTATCTTCCCAGATTGATTTCCAAAAAAATTCTATTTCATCTTTGTTGGTGATTTTTTATTTCAATGTTTTTTTTCCAAGCTCTCTGTAGAATTTATTTCCATTTTCTGAGAAAGTTTATTTTGTCTAAATGCAGTTCTTTTTGTGTATCTTCTTATTCTCTGAGCTTTTGCCTGGATCTTCTGTTTCAATTGCTCTTCTACTTGAACCGCATCTTGGGACTTGTGTATACTATACTTTTCAAAAAGTTGTCGTTTCTTTACAGTAAGTTTATACGAAAGATTAATTTTAGTTCTTATTTCATGAAACAAGGATAGGTCTTTCCGCCATGAATCAATTTGTTTTGAATTCGTATTTTCCACTTTGGTGTTAATACGACTGTTTTTAAAAGTGATTGTTCTTTTTTACAAGTTTGTCTGTAATAACTGAGGCCGTTCCATAAAGTATATGATTAAGGCTTGTTATGTCATTGGATGCAATTCAACAATAATTCTGTCTAAAACAGCGTTAGCATTTGAGATTAATTGTTCTGCTTTTTTGTTTAATCTTATTTTAGCGAGGCGTTCACGGGAGTTATGGAATATTTTGAATTTGTATCCATTGAGAAATAATTTCGTCCATTAAGTTGGCACTTTCTTCAGTCAAACAGGAATGCACTTTCTCTAGATTGTGTTCATTGACATTCAGTCCTCTCTACACCCCTATCTGGTTACCATATTGTCTAGTTCTTCCATCCCGGGTATCAGAAAAATCTGTACGGGAATGACATGTCCAGTTCTTCCCTTCTGAGTTGAGGCTGCAGGACTACCCCATTAATCACAACTCTTACATCTTGTTTGATTACACTTAACTCGTAATCAGATAGTTTCTTTTTCTTTTCAATGAATCTCCTTTGATTCGCTAGCTTGTTGGCATTCAGATCTGGTCTTTTATTAGGATTGCGTTTCCGCCAAGTTGGTAGGTTTGTTTCAAATTTATTGTCCCCGTTGTTTCTTGCACATAAAAATGACACCACATTAATTCGGTATATTCCTCTCTACTCCATGGTTGGTGTTTGTTGTATGATTAAGGTTATCATTATCATCAACTCGTGCTCTATTACAGTTCCAAGGTCATTTTGAATTGCTTCGTTATAATATCCTGGTTCCATTTTCGATATAGTACTCTAACATACAGTGCATCTTTTTTACCAACTTCCTTGATTTTAACTTTCAAGTAACCTTGATCTCCTGCACTGTTGTTGCTATACACCTTTAGCATGCAGTGCATCTCTACTATTTCCATTGATGCAATAAACAAAAACACTTTTCCCAGTTATAAAACTGTAAATAATTTTAAAATACTAAAACACAAATATAAACTCATAGGAAGCTTCCACTCACCTGCTAACAATAGTGCGGTAAGAGAATACCATACCAAACGTTCTGATATCAAAATTTACACAAAACCTCAACGAAATCCCACTGAAATCACTTTCTAATCAGAGCCAATCTGATAGTATGCCATTTCCAAGTAATGGTTGTCATTATTATTATTATTATTATTATTATTATTATTATTATTATTATTATTATTATTATTATTATTATTATTAGTACACAAGTTATAATTTCGCGACCTGATATAATTGAAGAGAAATTATAACATATAAATATATATATATACATATAAATTATAACATATTCATATAACAATATGAATGGAGATGTAGTGGTTATAAATTAAGTGATTCGTGGATTCCTGCCATTAATTTAATTAATCACCTCTCAGCGGAGAAAATGCGTTCAAACCAGAACTACCACCAGATCAACAACAGCATCTTCATCCACAAGACCAACATACACCACTACCACCACCCCCACAACCACCTCAACCACCACCACAAAACAAAAAATAGAGCCGTCCACCGCCATCCTGGCAGTTCCCAGAAGAAGTGAACGTTTGCAACAGAGGCAAACAAACGAAAGAACAGCAGTCCCTTGAAAATGTCATCCACAGTGATGACGCTAAAGTCGGGAAATCAAGAATAATGTAAATTATTCACCATTACGACGCGACCGAAACATCCCCTCAATGTTATAATTTCTCTTCAATTATTATTATTATTATTATTATTATTATTATTATTATTTTTATTATTATTATTATTATTTATTATTATTATTTTATTATATTTTTATTATTATTATTATTATTATTAATTATTATTATTATTATTATTATTATTATTATTATTTATAATGGCTATTCTTTTAGGTGCGATCGCAAGCTCCTTCCATAGGACCCAGCGAGGAACTGGAGATAGAATTTATAGACGAGAGCCAAGTTGCTGAAGTTCAAACTTCGAAAAATGTTTGTAAGAAGACACAGCCTGCGAATGGGAACGACCATGAATTTTTACTGAAAAAAGTCCAGAAACTCGGGAAGTTCAGTGAGTACCCAGAATACGAGGACAAAATTTGACGAGGCATTAGGGCTATTAAAATCTATCAGCAAAGATGAAGAGGATGCGCTCGACGAGCACGACCACTACGCGGTTTCGGTGGCAAAATCTATACGAGATATGACTCCACTAGCGGCAAGCTGTGCGAAAATCGAGATCCAGAAGGTCCTCGTCACTTATCATTCAGATAATCCCAATAATCCTTATAGGCCAAAATAGACATAAGGGTAGTTAGTTCATGTTATTTGCTCTAACAATTTGCACATCAATTGTTTTTTTTAGGTAGCCCTACCAGTACTGTAGCCTACCGTAGGCCTACTGTTTTTTTGTTTTTTTAAATTTTTATGTATTCATTGTAAAACCTGTGGTTTATTTAATTATGCCTAATAACATTTTAGGATTAGTTGTAATTTTGTTGACTACTTTACCATGCTTTTGAATTTTGATGTCAAATATTAATATTTTTATAATAGGGCCTACCTACTTAAGGCACTATATTGTAAAATAAGAACAGTACATTGAGTCTATTCGTCTTGTGAAAGTTGTCGTACACCATTGCAGGTCACTGCATAAGTGTACGTGTAGGCCCG